>JASUTR010000024.1:12500-35000 GCA_035048495.1 Euptelea pleiosperma
AAGTATATGCACATAAATATATATTGTCTGAAATTCTGAATAGAAATAGTGAATCAGTGATTACATAACCAGACACGTCATCACACGTGATAATAACGTACACTTTATTCCAAAATCCAAACATCAAAGCAACCACACAAAGCACTGAAATGTCATCTTAGCTAGTAGCATCACGACAAATCCTGACTTCACTTCACACAAACACATCCACCCATCCATCCATGTGAATGTGACGTCATATAAAATACCAAACAAACTTTATTACTGTAGGCGGCGTCGACTTTCTCTCTTAACGTTTCTCGTACATCACCGTCGTCTATATGATAATAATATACTCGTCGACTATAGTATGATAAAGTCGGAAATGCTATTGCAATTATTTCAAGAGATAGGCCTGCAAAGATTCGACACCTCACCGGGTGCCGCCTAGCCTAGCCTAGCCTAGCGACGGAAGCTCCTAACCTGGCGTGGTGGGTCGGCTTCCTCATCTCGGAGTTTCACGGACGTGTAGACACCTGCCCCTGAAATGGCCCCCAGTGTAGGAGCAACCAGGTAAATCCAGATTTTCTTGTAGTTACCTGCTGCCACGGCAGGGCCTAGAGTCCGTACGGGATTCATCGAACCACCGCTGGATGGCCTGCCATATCGTCAAATAATACACAACAGATTAGATAGATTCTTACACAACAACACGATAATAATGGTACCAACGTAACGGTAACGCTCCAACGCAGTTACCGTTAAAAAATGAATTATTTTTTTAGCTACATGATGGTTGAGGTCCATCATCGATCAGCAAGGGACCCTACTTCCATATACAATTACAAATGGTCAACTCATCGATCCAATCCAAACCGCCAAATGGGTGAGATACCTCAAAAAAAGTCGTTGCAACGGGAGAGCAGTTAACAACGGAGTTTTTGTTTAGGACTGTCATAACGCTGTTATGCCGACGTCATAATTAAATCCAGGGTTGATTGTGATGAATGTATTGTAAATGGCCTTTTTTGAAATTCTTCCCGACCGACAAAATAAAGGGCTTTTTCGTAGGACAATAAAGTGTAAAAAAGACAAGAAGCATGCTTTCTAAATTGCCACCGGGCAGTAACGAGTGGAATCTGGAATGAATCGACATGCCAACCACCGGGACATACCGCCAATCAACTCGATGATCTCGACCGTTCATTTGACGAGCCTTCTTAAAGTTAAACGTGCCAAAACATGAATGATATGGATCTACTGAGTTGGAAATATAAAAGTACGTAAGCACTTTTTCATCGTGGGCTTGGAAGTTGGAACCCATCCAAATGCTTTTTTTCATGAAGCCCGTGATGAAGATGAAAGAGCACTGCTTGAATAAATCCAATGAGTTTAATGATATCAGGCTAATTTTTGGTGGCAGTGACACATGGGGTTTCGAGGGATTTTTTGTATAAATCAAACGTTAATTTGGAAAACAAGTTTGGTTGCCACGTGGTCCAATCAGAGAACACGGGTACTTGGATTGGCCTATAGAAGGAATAAATGGTAAGAGGATATGTGAAGTGTGATGGTACTAACCCGGCCACGAGAATGTTAAGCATAACAGTTGCCCCAACAGCTATTCCCGCCAATTCTCCGACCTACAAATTAACAAGGCAAAATCAATGAACGAGTGTACATGTGTGAGAATTGAGAAAGAGATAGTCAATTAAATCCAACAATAAGTAATAATTAAGTGAAAAACAAAATGATTTACCGCTCGGGTGTCTGTCGCAACGGCAGTGACGACAAAGAGGAGATTGAAGGTGATAACGAATTCAAGGGCGAAGGCCTGACCGGTGCTCACGGATGGGACAGTAACCCCACCAGACATGAAGGGGTGGAATACGCCCTTGAGTGCAAAAGAGGCGCATATTGATGCTGACACCTGTGCTGCAATGTACGCCGGTACCTGAACCCATGGGAAATGACGAAGCGCAGCAAAAGCTATCGTGAGCGATGGGTTGAGGTGTGCTCCGGAAATGTGGCCCGTCGACAGTATCACTATCATCACCGCCAGCCCTGCACACGCTGCGTTCCCGATCAGCGACTCCGCCCCATTGTACTTCTGGTTCACAATTGGTCCCGCTGTTGCTGCAAATATCAAGATGAATGTCCCCACGAACTCCGCTCCCACCTGTGCCCACACAACCACCACCCATCCCATCTTCACAATTAATTACGACCCGACCGACAGGGGAATTCCTCTTAACGAAAATCTAAATTCTAGTTTCTACATGTCTTTGAAAATCTAAATTTTCTACGCACCATTGACTTAAAAGGTATAGTTGTTAAATGTTTGGCCCCACCTCTTGGTGGACTTTCCCATGTTAGCCACCTCTAATTACCTCAACCAAAACGTCTCTACTTCAATTAAATTTAAAAACTTAATTTAAATAAAAGAATTTATTTCTCAAACCAAAATGTCTTTCAGTCTTCATTCAAAATTAATGACATGAAAAATATTTTTAAGATCTCTCTCTTGGTTGCCTAAAATATCTCTACAAGGAAAATCAAAATAAAACAACTCAACTCATGTAGAGCACAACATCAGCGACCTAATAACTTTTTATCCCCTCCATTCTCTCTCAATAGGTGTATTAAAAAAAAAAAAAAACTATTGGCATTACAAAATCCTTACATTAAATAGAAGCAATAATGAATAAAAGTCCTATACATTAAATAAAAAGTTAATCAACCCCTACCATTTCTTGAATTGCAACCATGCAGCTTACCAAAACGTGCATTTTTATAATTTACATTAAATAAAAAGTTATTCAACCGTTGCCATTTATAAAATGCCAACCATAGACCTTACCAAAACATGGATTTTATAGCTTTTTATTTCCAAAATGGCTTTTCTCTTACCCAACCATTTCATTCTCCCATAAACGTCTCTTGCCTTTTCGGTAACATCTCTCCCTTGCCCAAAGACGTTTCAAGTTTCAACACGTCTTTCCATCTCCCAAAACATCTTTACCAAAATTAATCATACACGTTATATAGAGTCATCTAGAATCGAAAGGAGAAGCATGAGAAGAAGATTTGAGGCTCATGTACGAGCTTGAGAAATGTCGTTAATAGCATACATGCACAACAAGTGAGTTTTCAAAAAGATTGGAGGCTTTGAAAAATCTAATTCCTACAAAAAATAAAAAGATGTGAGGAATGGTGTTTTCAGTGGTGGTGATGTTGTTATTGGTGATGATGGGCAAAGTTGTGCTTGAGATCAATCTCTGTCATTGAATGATTTGTTTGTTAATTTGAGGGTTTTTTTTTTTTTTTTGTAGATAAAGATGTAAGTTTTTTGCTTCTGTTTTTCCGTTAACGGAGATGCATGTAAGCCAAATGTTTCATTTTTCTGGAGCGTGAGAGTAGGGACATGAAATAACTGTAAAATCTGTAATCTCAAACCATTTTTTGAACTTCACTTTTTTCTCTTATTCTAATATTTTTGGTGGTTTATAGTCTGTATTTTTTTTCCCGATTAAGATATTGTGTAGTTGCAAAGCTTTCAATTTCTTGAATCCAACAAACTGAATGGTGTGAAAATCCACATATCTCTTTATTACTGTTTTGTTTTGAAATTGTTTTGCATGAGCATTACAATTCATCATTAGACCATTAAAATCATCGTCCAATGTATAGGGTTTCGGCATTAATTTGTCATCTATTTAGAAGTAGTATTTTATAAATTAAAAATAATATTATTATTTCTCACACTTATATTTATTGTACATTACTATTACTATTTTTTAATTCTTATTTATTCGCCCGTGTTTTAGCACGGGCCAATGACACTAGTTATAATAGTAGAGCGAGAGTAGAGAGCACAGAGTAGAGAGTAATGGAAGGCACGACGTGCATGATTGCAGGGGATTTTTTAAAAATTGTGGGGGCGATTCCGAAAATTGTGGTAGCTAAAGGCAAAGCTAGAAAGGAAAATGATAAAAGTTGGAAAAAGTCACACTTGCCTACGGGGTTTGATAAATGAGGGACGAAAAAATAAAGGCAAAAACGGCTCGCTGTGCCCAGTTGCATTAATAATTTAATAGTATATAGAGTATGGACTATAGAGTACACTGTACACATATATTGTGGGCTTGTAATC
Organism: Euptelea pleiosperma; assembly: GCA_035048495.1. Taxonomy (NCBI): domain Eukaryota; kingdom Viridiplantae; phylum Streptophyta; class Magnoliopsida; order Ranunculales; family Eupteleaceae; genus Euptelea; species Euptelea pleiosperma. The sequence continues at coordinate 16,633 of JASUTR010000024.1, forward strand.
CATCTCAGCCGGACCAATTTGGTCTGGCTGCTTATTCAGGTACTGCCACCTGTATATGAGGTGGCAGCAGTTATATACGACGTACCAGAAACTAGCATATATATAAAAGTGAGGATGGACTAATGTTGGGAAACGGCAGCTAGCTAGACACACACAAGCCTTGACCAGCTCCGCGCATGTAACCACCTGTTACTTGTGTAGGCTGTAGGAGTGAGTGACAAAATGCATTCGTATAGGTAGTGGTGGGTTTGGACGGCTTCAACGAATATGACTTATTACCAACCCTGTAGGGAAAGATTTTTTATTTTTTCTTTTGCCAACCCGGTAGGAAATTAGGAATGGATGATGAAACCATCTACAGTCTACACATATAATTCATGCACGCATGTCGCTGGCTGACGTGATCTTCAAGCATATCTTCAACCTTATGACACAAGAAAAAACAATAATAATAATAATAATTCTCCGCTTTTCTATTAAAATACTAGAGTTTGTCTGATCTTTGGCTGAGGTGGACCAAAGTGGTCCGGCCACGCAAGTTGGGTAGTGGCTACTAACAAAAAAATGACTTATTTTGTAGTAGATATGACACATTAGAGGGGAATCTACACCATTATCAATTAATCCACAACTAATAGGGTCCCACCTAAGAGATAAGTTGATCAAAATCAGAGAACAATGAACGGCGATTATCAATTTGTGACCGTCCAAAGAAGGCGATAGAAGTAGATATGACACACTAGCTAGTGGTACTAGGGACCGTGTACGGGATTCCAATTTGTTTAGACAAATGAAAATAGAGTTGCAAGTTAAAGACTTTACAAAGTGTGTTTTGTCCAATTGGCAATGCTAATTAAGAAGGGTGGATTAAACAAATTGTTACTACTCTTGTCCCATTAGCTAGCGTGTAGTCAGCAGGTTTGTTACTACTTTTTATTTCCACTTCTTTAGTAGTCAACCATCAATCCTATTTCTTAATATATATATATATATCAGAATTTCATCATGTGCTTCCACCCAACTTATCCTTTTTTTTTTTTTTACTCAAATCTAATGGTTGAAAATATTTGAGTAATCGCTAATGGAGGTGTTCCATCTTCTAATCTAATGCCCAACACCTCCATTAATCAATGGAAAATATTTGATCTCTGACTACAAGATCCAACTCAGTCAGTTTAGCCTCCATAGAATACCACGTGCCAATTCTTTCGGTCCAGTACTGACCATGAATGTTTAATTGGACGCCCCTTGTAGTCGTATACATCAAAAATCTTACTCATTAGTGATTTTTAGCCGCCGGATTGGAGTATATTTTTGGGTACCTAGATCGACGGTAGAAATTACCAGTAAGTAAAGAAAATTGGTGTGTAGGTCAAAAACATTCATGGTCAGTGAGCCGGATGAGTTGCCACGTTGCGTTCTCTCGGGCCCATGTGATCGAGTTTTGGTCTCCTAATGCTACGGCAATTTCTTTAAAAAAAGTAAATCAATGGGTTTCAAGGTGGAATCAAAGGGAAGCACATGTGATGTGAAGAAGAAGAAGATAGAACAGGCTAGCGATCGTACCTTCCGGGTGAGAGAGACATCAGGCCTGGGGAAGTCGGTGAAACACGTGTGACTCGCAGACCACGTGTTGACAGGCAAGCACTTGCAATGCGGCATCGACTTTCGATCATAGGATAGCGAGTCGACTCGGACTGACGAGAATAGTGGCCCACCGGGTGTGCCAGGCGTCGCTGGAGCCGACGCGTTCGGCGTACCTGTCTCGGATTCCGGCATTTTTTTTCTTTCTTGAATAAGAAAAAACTTTGAGCCAAAAACAATTTTTTTTTCTTTTTTTGGGAGGAATGCGGTTGGTTTGGGAACCTGGTAAAGAGGGATATTACATGATGTGTCGGTTTTTTTGAATTTGGTGCTACACAAGCTTCTGAGTTTCAGCCAGGACTGGTCGGTGAAACTAAAACATCAAAAACAAATAACAGACTAAACGATTTTTTTTTTTTTTTTTTGAGGAGAATAGAATTAAAGGAAAGGCACAGTTACATGTTCTTCAGGCTTTTATAAATATTTTGCTAAGGAATAAAAGAAATGAACCCAGCCAGTTCAATTACTACAGATGAGAATAATCCTTAATAATACAGGGAAAAATTTTTTTTTTTTTGGGGGGGATTGGGATGTTGAAATTTGCAGAAACTAGACTTACATGCTTGCAAAGTTTTTTTGAATGTGTTATCAAGGAATAACGAAAATTGAGTGATCCAGTTTCTAAATGATCAAAAGTCTGTAGAAGGAAATGGGGGAAGGTCGGAGTTTGGTAGAAAAACCGGATTTGAAAGTCGGAAAACCGCTGTGGGACGAAAATAGCTAGTTGGGTCGACCGGAAAACCACTGTAATGGAAATAAAAGAAAGAGAAAGACGAGAGGAGCGAAGGAACTGAGCAGAGATGAAGGGTTTCGATGTGAACTGAGTGTGTGAATTTATATAAAAGAGAGAGAGAGAGAGAGAGAGAGAGAGAGAGAGGAGAAAAGTGAAGGTCAATGGCTTCCCCATCACATTCACAGGCTCAGCTAATAAGTTACTGATAGGTCATTGTACATTGTCCAATAATACATCATTAAACAAAATCCATTTTTTTATTATTATATTTACATTAAAATAACCTGATCATCAATGATATCCGTCCATAATTCACCATTTGCCCAAACTGCCCTTCTTAAGAAAATTTTACCCTCACCACAAAAATGAAGAGCTTTCCATATATCCCACTGACCCATGTGATGGGCCCACTCTTGATGGACCAGCGCATTAAAAGTCAGCCTGTGTATAGCCATTGGATTCGAGAACTTTTACATGTGATGATTTATAACCGTTGATTTGGTAATCACCAGTCGGGCTGATTTTTGGTGCGGTTGGTCGGTTGGCCAATCATTCATGGGCACACCTTTAGAAGAGAATCCTTAACATCCCATTTTCTACACTTTTTTTCATCCATTTGGCGCCATATATTGTTTGGATGGTTGGGATTGTCCGATCAAGTTGACTTAACTAAGAGAGATCTCCAAAGTGGGGTAGCCCCTGCGCCCATGCAACCATTCTGTCGGTTGACTATGGTTAAGTTTCATAGTGCATGCATCTGTGATCTGTCCATGGAATATGGTTCTGCTTCATAGGAAAAGGATTAGGGGGGCCAAGCTGGGCCAATAGGCTTTTAGGCCAAGGTTGAGCTTGAGCTTGAATTTTTGGAGTGAAAAAATAAGCTCAGGCGTGCTCAAAGCCTCAAACCTAATGGCCCAGCCTGTTATACCTATTATTGGGCCTAATTTGTCTAGGCCCTTCATGAGAAATGCTGGGCTTGGGCCAAACTATTTATCTCTGGGCAGGGTTTGGGCAGATATCTCAACCTGGTCCATTAACACCTGTAACAAGGATCCACGAGAATGTTAACGGTGTTCTCTAGCGTTACTTTTCTCTGGTAGTCAACCGTGTTGAGGGGTAACCCACTAAAAAATTATTAGAAAAAAAAAACCCAATCCTCTGCACACTTCTTTATTTGTCACCTGCTCCTCTTTAATCAGTTTTTACATTTGTTTTTTAGTCGGTAAAACATGATGTACGTGGCCAACCAGGAAATGTGGGAGTTGAGTACTTGTAACGGAAAACATAACGGAAATGTTCCAAGACAGTCACTTTTTTTACCTAAAGAAACGCCCAAACTCGAGAAAAAAAAAACGGATTAACTATTTTGTCCATTATCTTTTATTTTAGGGTATTTTAGTAACACCCCTGAAATCTGAAAGTTATTTGTAATACCCCCTTATAGTTTCAAACTTTAGAATTACCCCCTTATCTAGTTTAACAGTGGTTAACTTCAGTTAAAAGGTACTTGAATCACACGCTGTTAACATTTTACTAGCAATATCATGTTCCTTTCTTAAGTGCATTAACAGCCACATGATGCATGTCACATTTTAATGTTAGTCAAATGATAGTTAAACTAGGTCAAGGGGGGTAATCCTAAAGTTTAAAAGTATAAGGGGTAATCACAAATTAGTTTCTAATTTCATGGTGGATGTAATTTTTGAAAAATAATTTAAAAAAGTAATATTTTAACATTTTTGACTATGTTCATTATAACGTTACAATGACGCATTCAAATCTTGGACTAAGAATTAATCAAGCGCATTGGATTTGTTATCCTTCAGGAGAAAACATCTTAATTTATTGGAGAAATTAAAATCACCCCCGACCTACACACTAACAATCAACTTGATTAGTGATTTTCTGACCGTTGGATTTGCACTTTTTTTTTTCGGCCGATGTGGGGAGAAGGTGCATTGCTCGTATACGTGATATGCAGCAATCTGATTTGATCGTAAAGGAGGAATTTATACATCAAGAAGGAATACTTAAAAAAGCAAGGAAGCAATATACATCAATACCTTTTCGGCTTTATTTAATTTAATTAAAAATATAGTTAAAACAAGCTTTTCTTCTAACCCGCACTCGTTAAAGTTTTAAATAAATAAAAATGTCACAGCCATGATCGATGGCTAGCCACTTAATTACCCATTTTTCTATATTTTTTGATTCCTTAACCTCCAATTGAATTCTTCTTTTCTTCTTGCAAACCACTTGATTAGCTATCAACATTATCACACAATTCTTAATGTCCAACTTCTCAAGCACTTCCTCCAATAGATTCCTCTGCTTATGTCATCAAACAACTTACAGAGTGAGTGCAAACAAAATAACCTAGCCTACTCCAAGAATTGTTTTTTTTTTCTTTTTGTCTGGGAGTTAATAATAGATAATTAAACACATGTCACGCTTTGTGTGGGAACATTTGCGTACTCGTGAATATGCAAACATTTGCAGACTCGTTGCACTCGTTGCAACACTGTGTGACAGGATCCTTCTCCTTTGCATGTAGTGAAGAAGTTTAGGATTTATTGAATTACTTCGGTGATTAGATTGACCTACTTAAAGTTCTTATATAGAGCATTACAAGAATTCATAACATGAAGGAAATCCTAATCAAATCAAATCCTAATGAAGATCTGATATTATCATAATCTTATGATGAGATACACCAATAATGATATGGTGTATCACCAACAATTTATGAATTTATTGAATAACTTTGGTGATTACATTGATCTACTCAAATCTTTTATATAGAGCATTACAAGAATTCAAAACAGAAAGGAAACTTTAATTAAATCAAATATAATTTTAATGGAGATTTGATATTATCCTAATTTTGTGATGAGATACATCACACCAACAAGGATATAGTATATCCCACAATTTATTATAATATATTCTCTAATATTCTTCCTTAAATCCATGGGGATCAGGAATCAACGATTTTTATGAGTTTGTCAAAATCCAGTGCCTTGAAGATTAATTGATTGTTGTTGAAAAATGTTATTATCATTTTGGATTTACCAAGATAATTGAATCGCCTTGATGTCCATGCTCACCGGTAAAGGAAGGTGGTTGCAAGCCAGAATCATGATCTATGATGGTCACACGAGATTTTGTCTCAGAGAAATTTTTGATTTAGGTCAATCTATATGTGGGTATCTATTTGCCTCACAAGCTTGGTTGTATGAGCCCTCAAACAATGAAATATGTGGGTGTCTTCTAGTTCTAGACCTCATAAGAAGGATGTGGACCTCTTTTTGGGCTGCACCTATGTATGCCAGCTTGGACCTCTTCTGGGCTACGGAGTGTGTGAGCATCTTTGTGCCTCGTGGGCTTGGGATCTATGAGTCCTCAAGCAGAAGAATGTGAGCCTCTTTTGGACCTTAGAAATGGGGTATATGCAAATGTTTGCAGAGTAGTTTTTCGCCATATGGTGTACCCTCCGCAATAGTACTATGCGACAAGATTCCTCCTCCTTTGTAGAACACATACCTAAATAAAAAGCCTCAACCCATGATAAAATAGTAACTTCAATTGAGTTTAAATTGAGTTAAAGCATTTTTAAGAGTACGTGTCCTACAAAAAGCAACCACGTTGTCCCATGTACAGATACGCATGTGGCATCTTAATTAAGACACTGAGATATGTTAATCATTAAAGGTATGTGTAATACTGGGTGGGCGTGGCCCTAACACCCAGGCATTTTCTTTACATTAACAATTAATAAATTTGAACCAGGGGCATTTTCTTCCTTCCTTCCTTCCTCCCATATGGGGATTAAAGAGTATGTAGGGTTAGGATTTTCAACCAATATTGGGTTGGAGCGACTCATGATCCATTGTATTAAGGGATTGGAGCCAAAGACTTTTGTGATTTAGATGTGGTCGGTTTCATTTGGTTCAATGCCAATCCTGAAATTCCCTGATCTAGCTAGGAATGGACCACCCCTTCATCCTAGTTTCACTCATGTCATAATCGGTAGGAGGAGACCAAATGAAATGGGGATTAAAAGGAGAATGAAATAGACCATATGAGCAAATGGAGGATGAATGAAAGCTTTGGTAACTTAGTTGAGAGAGATCAATGATTTCTCTCTTCTTTTTTTCTTTTTTACTATTGAAATTTGAACTTGAGGGCAAAACTTTTGTGCAGGTCTTTTTCGAGAGGGTTCAATGATGAAACTCGATAAAGGGCAGGCCCCATGGTCCCACCCTACATCCATTATGCACTTGATCTTTTTAAAGGGTCTTCTTTCTTTTTAAAGGTCTTCAATGATCAACTGTTGATACATAAAACACCTCATACAACAAAAGTTGCAAGCCACACCACCATCAACCATCTTTTTGACCAAAGTGTTTGTATTATTAATTCACCTCATCATAGGGATCCGAATCCCTTTTTTTTTTTTTTTTTCATTTGTTTAAGTAGAGTAGGCATTGCATGTGGTAATGCCAAGTGTTTGACCACGCAAATACTCATTCTCCCTCGACAATCCCATCAAATTCTGTGGTAGGAACCTTCCGATGTGTGTCTTTGAGTGGAAGATACTCCACAACGGGCTCTTTTCCTTTTGGGAGTGGTCATGCCCCAATCAAATTCTAGGTTACGCCAGCCCGTAATCATAAAGCAAGCAACACAGTAAGAAGACCACTCGAACCTTCTAACCAAAGAAGGTTTCCAGCGTTGTGTCAGCGGCTCAGCGTGTTAGATACTAATTATTATAGACCCGAATGGATTCTTATTCGAGTCTGTATCATGGACCCTCACTGCCCAAACAATCAGGTTTTGGGTCCGGTTATTGGATGGTAAATTCGCACACCAGCTACTAAGATTCGCACAGTACGTACCCATTATTAATCCAAACTAAATGAGTGACACATATACATAGTTGTTTCGCCTTTCCCCAAAAGGTTTAGGGTTTGGCCTGGGAGGTCGCGGGTTCAAGTCTCCAACCAAGTGTATTCCCGTTGAGGGGGTGTGTTAGCGGATGGTATTTTCCCGTGCACGTCTTATGTTGGTATACATCGACCTTTTGGGGTAAAAGGTTCTTTAACAACACACATGTACTTCAATGCATGCATTCTACTTCGATCATGGGGCATGATGGAAGGTGGTTGTTTTCCTTGAATATTTTAGGGTTTAGGGTTTAGAAATGGACGAGGGATTATGCATACATTCATTATCTTTGACATACCCTTGATTGATCAAGCAAATTCGTGTTCCTCCTCGAATCAGTTTACAATATGGGCCATTTAAAAATGACAAATCAGTCAATTTATCAAGTCAGATCTGAGTATTTACGATAGTAGAACTTGGGTCACTTTAAATGTCAGACTTTTGTTAGGTCCACATGGAGATGTGATGCGTAAGGAGAGTAGGAAGTCAGCTAATCACCTACTTCTCCACTGTAAGGGTTTAGGGTTTCTCCACATCTTCTTGTCTATCAAAACCTTCTTGTTCGAGTGGTCCAAGTTATATAAAGAATGTAAGGGGCTGCTCTTAGATGCTATAACAGATCCATGATTGTGTTTCATCACATAAAATGCATTTGGGAGTGCAACGAAGTTAGTTTCATTTTCATTTTTATTGTTATTTTGAAGTTTTTCAACCTTTATTTTGTTTTCTGTCGGTTATGATATTCCATTATAAAACAAGTAGCTACTTACAACTGAATAAAGGCTCTGATCCTATGGTTCAATGTTGAAGATGCCAGAAGTTGGTGAAGCCAGCAAAACGCACATGCTTTTGTAGACAGAGAAGTCATACTCCTCTGGATATGCACGAAAGGATTGAAACCTTAAATGTTGGAGCCCAACTGACGTAAAGTTCATTCACAACCAAGGAAATGTACAGTTTTGAGGTCAAAAATAAAGTCGGCTTCTGAATCAAACAGAGCACAGAAGCCAGATCACAAATCCTTGTGGCTTTTGTTTACATTAACAAGAATTGCTCAAGCTTAACAATCTCCTACCAAAACATTCGCAAGTTCTGGGATATGTTGTGGATCAGATCCTATCTTGCAGATAGGCTGAGATGAACACAACCAAAGCACAAAAAGAAAGACACAACAGAGGGCCTGCAGGGATTAATTTACGAGTAGCTGCCAATCGTATACCTGAAACAAAGAAAGGGATGAGCTGTGTAGTCAGTCCACTAAATAGCTAAAGGATTACTAACATGGAATCTATCTAGAATGCCATGCACATATTCATCGTTGAAAATGGACGTTGAGAAATGTCAAATTGCAAAGAGAAAAAGGCATACCAAATACAGAAGAGAAAAGGAAAGTGGATCCGAAACCAAGAGCATCACCAAGGTATTTTGTCTCAGGCGCTTGCATCAGAAAATAAGCCTATATAAAAAGCACAGAAAACTTCAAAATACTGAAATTGTAGTAAAACAGCCTCAACCCTGTACTGAGACCAAAAAAGGTACTGAAACCAAAAAAGGTAAAAATAAAGGTCCTGAAAATGTACTTTGAATGTGGAGAGGCGAGAACCTTGTTTAAAAAAGGACATTTCTAGCAACACTTCACAAACAGAAGAACGGAAACAGAGAAAATTTTCAAGTCGAAGATGAGAGTCTTAAACATATGTCCACTTGCAAGCACTAAGTTTCATATTACCAAGGCTCAAATTGCTAAGGGGATGGCTAGTCATAATCTTTCTACTACACCATTCCAAGCTTTAGAGGATTGATTATGGCAACGCAAGCACTTCTACGCAATAGAAAGTCAAAGAAGAGGCAATGGAATAGATGTGCAGCAAGGTAAATCACATGCAAGTGATGCCAACTGAAACATTGATTGCAGCCAAAACCAAAGGAAAAATGGAATAAGGATTCGAACCAGATAACAAGAAGGATTATAACCCTAAATAATACCAGGTATTGGACTTGCTTGTGTCTCAGACAAGTCAGTGTTGCAAGTAATACACAAGTTATAGCTCAACTCAGACATTGAATCAACCGAGTGTTAGAGCAGGAGTTACTTGTTATAGTAACAGTTAATAGATTAACAGAGAAATCAGGAAAATAATTGGAACAGACAAAGTTATATATATTAACTGAAAAATAACGATTGTACTGGATATGTAGAACAATAAATCCCAGCAGTGCAAACAATCACAGATTAAGAACTAGTGAATTTGTAAACGGAAGAAAAAATTTGACTTATCGGATTAGCAGATAGCTGAGGCACGCGTTCAACGAGCTATCCTAAGGTAGATTTTGCCACTGCACTTCCACAGTGTTGCTAACAGTATTTCGAATGTCTGCCACCCAAGATTCAACAGTTGACTAGAAATATGCAACACTCCAAAACCTCTAGTACTTACGAACTCACACTGGTGTTATCCTCGGGAAAAATAAAATAGTATTGGACGAAAAAGAACAATAACAACAAAGATGCAAACACACGACACAGAGATTTACGTGGTTCCCTCAAGATCAAGGTACGTCCACGGACTCACAGATTCCACTAAACTCTTAAGGCAAAAGAAAACACTCACAATACAATGAATAATCATCTCCAATCAACCGAGATATATATAACCCCAAGACGAAACTAAGGTTTCCGTATCTCTATGTAAAAGTACAAAAACACCCTTAAGAGAAAAAGAGACCCACCCCCCCCCAAACAATGTGAAACTAGAAAGGGTGTAAAGAATGTAGAATTGAGAGAAGCCTCACTAGGTTTCCCTCCAAAATTTTCATTCAAAATTTCATAAGTTATTTTTCAAAAAATGGGATTAAAAAGTATCTATTTCAAATAATTAAAGGACGTAGGTTCAACACCTCTTAGCCTAAAAACTAAAACCCGATTTAACACTTTATGAATAACAATGCCCCACTGGAATGAAAATTTAAAATAAAACTATGGGAAAATTATAATTGTCATGCATGGGCAAATGCGTCTTTTGGACTTGACCTTTACTTGGTGTAAGTTTATTTGGTTTACTAATTGTTCGGTGAACTTGAGTCTTGAACTGTCCAACTTTATAATGTAAACTGATGCGATAGACTAAACACAACTTTTTCGGTCCACTGTAAAATTCTAACGATTTTGCTCTTTTAGGCCAAGAACTAAATCCCAGTATTCAGGAGTGCTCTAGAGAATAAGGATAAATTCTCATAGAAAGCAACTACCCACACCTGTCAGTTTTGCGTACAGGTGCCCTTTTGTTAAAGATCGTTCGAGCTTTTTTTAGGAGTATGGCATGGGTTACTTCAGCACTGTAGCACTCGGTATGGAAGTGGGTTTCCATACCAAGGCTCAACCAATCAAGTCCATAGCATCTACCAATTTCACCATATCCCCTTTTTGTTTCGAGATTAAGATCTCGTTGCCACACTTCCACACATAGGTGAATTTATAAAGGATGTCAGGTTGTAGCCCAGTTGATAACCAAGCTATAGACTCATTAAAAGTAAATACTCAACATTCTTATTTTGAAAAGTAGCACTATCGACACCATAAGATGGGGAGGAGACAATCTCCAATATATTGCTTTTCACTTATCACTCTCAACTAGTTTTCCCATTGAACTTGGATTTGTAGGATCTCCAGTCACATAGGTTGGGTTTCTATTGAGGTGTTTTACTCACCCTTAGGCTTTAAGCCCATCCCCCTCGATGTCATATGAACTCTCTCTGGTGAGTCCTTTCGTCAAAGGATCCGCTAAGTTATCTTTTGATTTTACAAAACCAATGGTGATGATTCCGTTTGAGAGTAGTTGTGCCTCCGAGAAATATGTCTAGATTTGCCATTGTATGTTGTTTCTAGCCTTTGCTATCACAGCTTGGCAGTCACAATGAATAACAATGGCAAGCACTGGCTTAGGTTAGAGATAAATATCCACCATTCGGTTTCTTCTCCTACTTTGACTAAAGCTATAAATTCCAATTCCATAGTGGATAGAACTATACATGTTTGTTTAGTAGATTTTCATGATACTACAACACTCCCTAAAGTAAACATATATCCACTTATGGATTTGGATTCCTCAAAATCTGAAATCTAGTTAGTATCACTATATCCTTTAAGTACAACACAATATCTCAAATAATGTAACCTATACTCTAAAGTATATTTCAAATATCTCAACGCCAGTGATCATGACCTGGGTTGCTGGTGTATCTACTGAGCCTACCTACAGCATAGGCTATATCTGGTCTAGTGTAGTTCATTATATATATTAAACTTCCTATTATTCCGGAGTATTCAAGTTGAGATACACTTTCTCATTTATTTTCCTTTAAGTTACAGTTGGTGTCATAACGTATTCTCACTGGAGTTGCCTCATATTGGTTAAATTTCTTTAACACTTTCCCTATGTAATGAGATTGGGATAAAGCTTTAAAGTTTCTTATTATTTTTATTCCTATAATCACATTAGCTTGACCTAAGTCTTTCATGTCAAATTTCTCGTCCAACATTTTCTTAGTTTATTTTATTATGTCTATGTTCCCATCAATGGCAGAGCTAGTAGGCAATTGTCCCCCTAAACTTCAAAAATTGATAAATAAAGAATCCAAAAAGGAAAAAAGATGTAACAAGTTTGAGGTATAGGGATTTTTGTTACTCACCACTACCCTTTGGGCCCACTGACCACATGGATGTTTAGCCCACCCGTTGGTGGATATACACACCAAAAATCACCCTGATAGGTAATCTCTAGCCATTAGATTTTAGTACTTTTAAGGCGTGATTCTAGCCATTGGATTCAACAATTTTTTTGGGTAAACAGCTAAAAATCATCAAACAAGCTGATTTTTTGTATGAATGTCTACCAAAGGGTGGACTAAACATCCATGGGGTCAATGGGCCCATATGGCAATGGTGAGTAACAAAAATCGTTATACCTAACGCCTCTACCTCCTTACATCACGACCAAAAATACCCTTTTAACCCATAGCTAAAGGGAGAATGACCACCCTCTCTCACATCTCGCATGCGACCTTCCCTCTTAAGGTCTTGGATGCACGCCCCCTGCCAAGAAAAATTTTGATCTTGACATTTTTTATCCAGGTGTCCGGGCAGCACTTAAAAACACCACGTGACATACTCTTAGAGACCAATGATCACATGGATGTTTAGCCCATCCCTATGTTGAACTACATACCAAAAATCGTCTAGATTGGAAGTTTATAATCATTAGATTTTAGTCTTTTTCATGGGTTGATTTTCAACCGCGGGATTTGAGCATTATTTTGAGGTACTCAAATCCAATGGCTCTAAGTTACCAATCATTCCGAACATTGGTTTGTAGGTTCACCTAGGGTGGGCCAAACGTCCATACAGTCATTAGTTTCTAAGGGCCTGTTTGGTAACGCACCGTGGTGGGAAAATAAAATATTTGCGCGCGCTATTCGCTCGGGTGCGTTTGGCAGCCACTTGCCCTCGGCGAATATTTAGCCGGGCCCACATATTTGCCCTCCGCGGCGGGAAAACATTTGATCACCTCCCCCCCCTGTGTAAATATTTTCACGCCAATTATGCCTTCGTGAGAAAATTTTATTTTCTCGCCGGAAAATCACTATTTTCAATAAAAATTAATTTTTTAATATATAAAAAAGATAAAAATGAGTTCTTTTTTATCCTTTGACATAATATGTGGTTCCCGCACTCGCCCAACCTATTTTTGACTTACTTTGATATGTGGGACCCACTCAAATTGAAAGAAAATGAAGTAAGCTGAAGTGAGCTAGCTCATACACGTACCAAACATTGTTAAATATTGATATGAGCAAATATTTAGCCAAGATAATATTCGCCTGGCTAAATATTCGCCATCGTAACTCTTTTTCTCACGTACCAAACAGACCCTAAGAGTGTGCCATGTGGCGTTTTTATGCGGTGCCCAAACATGATGATCAAAAAAAATCTCACCCCTACCCCACTTTGACAGTCATTTGCCGCCTTGCCCACCCTTGAACAAAATCCTGGCTCTACCATTGATTCCCATTATTGACATAACATCCACATAGAAACAAACTATTACATAAGAGTCTCTAGTACTTTGTGTATACTTTTTTTTTTGCTAAGTGATAATTGGAATTAAAGAAAGAATGTACAAGGATAGGGAGTAAGAGGCCAGCAAGGCACAAACTCACCCACCTAAAAAAGGCAAGTTAATCGGAAAATCGATAGTAGATGCTAAACGGATCCTCAATTGATGAGAGGAACGTCGGCCTATCATTCCATGTTTGTCTCAAACCGCATGCGATGTTGGCCCCCAACTTAGCACATGCATCAGCGCTAAAATTAATTTCCCGCCATGTTGCGCACAGTTGGATTGAGTCAAATTTGTCTCTAATAGAGTCCCATTTTTCTCTCACTTTCCAGGGAACATTGGTGTTGTTGAAAGCTTTAATGGCTGCTTCCGAGTCCGACACGATCAAAATATCTCTCCAGCCTTGAAGCATGCATGTGCAGCCCCTTCAAATATAGCATTACATTCTCCAAGAAAATTTGTGGTGCTCCCAAGGCCAGCAAGAAGCACTCCCCTGACTTGCCCACTCAAATCTCTCATTACCACACCAATTCCTGCTGGACCGGGATTCCCTCAAGAAGCACCATCACAATTGAGCTTAATTGTGTTACCCAGAGGAAGGGTACATATGCAAGCCCTAAAAATAGGAAGAAGCCCAAAGTTTTTGTGAATGATATGATCGGGAGTGGTTATGTGGGGGTGAACTTGGATTGAGCATCCACTTCTTTGACAGCTCTTATCACCCAAAGAAGAACCGTGGTAGTTGTTGTTTGGATATTGTCGAAAATAGCTTTGTTTCTGGTTTTCCACAATGCTACAATGCAGTAGACAGCAGCAAGACGCCAAAGATATTTGAAGAAGGGGCTACGGTTCTTGATGGCAAAGAACGAGTTCCAGTTGCTGAATATTGGGGACCCTACTTTGAACATATTGGAGATGTATGTCCAGACTTGCTTGGCAAAATCATAATCAAAGAGCATGTGGAAGACAGTCTCTCCGCTAGTTTTACACAAGATGATGCATTGAGATGCAAGAAGGAAACCTCATCGTTGATGGAATAGCCCCATGAAGAAGCTTCAAGCAATGGCTCCGAAGCGAGGATGTACTCCAGATTTCCAAATCCATTTGGACCAACCGATCTTGGGGCTTTGATGTCTGATGCATTCAAATGCTGCTGTAACCGAAAAGACTCCATTGGTGCTAGGCTTCCAAATACGGACATCTGGAGAAGAAGAAACTGAGTCTTGAGGAAGTGATAAACCCACTCTTTGGAATACTATTTGCACAGAAGGAGGGAAGAACCATTGACCATTCACCTGCATAGAGCTAAGAGAAGTGCTACACTTACGCCAAAGATTGGTTTCGGTATTGAGGGCATCTTTGATCGTCAAATCACCAGCCCATGTCATTGTTTAGGTGCTTTTTTTAATCCATATAAGGATTTAATTAGTCTACAGAATTCTAGGACTTTCATTACAAAGCCTTCTGGTTGGTCCATGCATATTTCTTCTTCTAACTCCCCATTTAGGAAATCAATTTTGACATCCATCTGATGAATTTCTAAGTTATATAGAGATTCTACAACTATAAGTACTCTAATAGATGTTATCCTAATAATCGGATAATACGTATCAAAAAAGTCTAATCCTTCTTTCTATTTGTAGCCTTTAACCACCAACCTAGCTTTGTATTTCTCAATTGTTCCATCTGTTTCACATTTCCTTTTAAAGATCCATTTACAACCTATTGGTTTATTCCCAAGAGGAAGATTCACAAACTCCTAGGTGTTGTTTTCCATTATTGACTCAATTTCACTATGTATAGCTTCCTTCCAATAAGCAGCTTCTACAGATTGCATGGCTTCACTAAATGTCGGAGGATCTCCCTCATATAGAAATGCTATAAAGTCAGGGCCAAAACTTGTACTTTTTTTGTTCTTTTACTCCTCAGTTTTGTATCTACTTCAACCTCGTAGTGACTGCTAGAAGTTTTACCTAGAGTTTTAGTTACAACTTTATCTTGTGAGTTAGTTTTCAGTGGAAAGTTGTATTAAAAGACTTCAGCATCTATGGACTCTATAATGGTGTTTTCATCAACACCGTTGACTTCAAATTTGATTACTAGGAACCTATAGGCACTATTATTCAAAGCATACCCTATAAAGACAATCTATAGTTCTAAATCTTAGTTTTGTAATCTTATGACTGGGTATCGCCACCTTGACTAAACACACTAGTATTTATAGGAAAGCTTCCTGCCTTTTCAAAGTTCATAAGGTGTTTTATTTGCTTTCGTAAATGGTATTTTGTTTAGGGTTCAAGGGTTTAGGTAATCCTGAACTAATTGACATAGCATTTACCATGTCTTTTAAGTGTTCTACTTTTTCCTCTCAGCCACTCCATTTTGCTGTGGCGAGTACGGAGCTGTAGTTTAGTGTATTATTCTATTATGTTCACCGAATTCTAAGAACGAGGTTGCCTCATATTCACCTCCTCTATCTGATTTAAGTAATTTAATCATTTTACCTAATTGATTTTCAACTTTAGTTTTTTATATTTTAAATTGTTTTATAGTCTCGTCCTTGCTCCGTAGCAAATGTTATGAAGTATTCCTTCCTCCTCTAGTTTGAGTATTCTTAGGATCACACATATTACTATAAATTAATTCTAAAGGTTGTCCAGACCATTTTGTCTTTCTAAAAGGTTTTCTGGAATACTTAGACTCCACGCGTATTTCATATTTGTGTTATTTGTTTATAGTTGACTTAAGTCTTAACTCTGAGTTCATAAGTTTTTGCAATGATGAATAGTTAACAAGTCTTAGTCTATCATGCCACAAATTAAAATATTCACAGATATAAGCACAAGTGGAAGCTTTATTCAAATCATGAACGATTACATTCAGTATGAACAAGCCCTCAATCAGATATCCCTTTCCCACAAAGACCCCATTCTTGGTGATAACAACCTTATTAGACTCAAAGACAAGCTTGAATCATTTCTTGCTCATAAGAGATCCGGATACTAAGTTCTTGCGGACGTCTAGAACATGTAGCACCTCGTTTAGCGTTAGGATCTTTCCAGAGGTGAACTTCAGAATCACCTTCCTTTTACACGCTACTACTAATACAGAAGAGTTACCCATAAAGGGTTGTTTTACCCACTGGCTTGTAGGAGGAAGACACGTATGTCTGCATAGATGTGTCTGGTGGCCCCAGTGTCCACCCACTAGCTATTGACCAGGTTGACTTCTGACACTACCATAGACAAATTCTCCGCTTAAGTTACATGCACATGTGTTGGACCTCTATTGCTTATATGATTATTACTAGTCTTTTTGTGCCAACAGTCAATAGCCCTGTGTACCGGCTTGCTACACACAAAGTAGCTTCCCTTAGGCTTGTTTCTGTTCCCTTGAGATCTTTAAAACTTGTTTTGTTATTCTTGAAAATTTTCTTCTAGAAAGTTTGACCCGATTTGGGTTTCTTGTTCTTTTTTCTTAGTGTCTTCTACTATATTTCCCTTCGACACCATTGTCGAGGCCCCTACTACATTTCTTTGTTTTTTTTTGTCTTCTTCTATTCAAAGTTGAACAATCAGATCCTATAGTAACATTTTTTATTTTATGTTTTAATTGGTTTCTAAAATTTGCCCAAGGAGGTGGCAATTTTTCTATGATGGACGTCACTTAAAACCCTTCACTTATACTCATTTTTTCTGCATATATCTCATGAATTAAAATCTGTAATTCTTGTACTTGCGACATAATAGACTTATTGTTCACCATTTTAACATCCAGAAACTGTCCTATAATGGATTCTTGGTTCCCTCATCTTCAGTTTTATATTTCTTTTCAAGTTTATGCCATAATCTCTTACGGCTTATAACAGAGGAATAAACATCATAAAGGAGATTATCCAGACAGCTCAATGTATGAGTCCTGCATAAATAATCAACTTCCTTCTATGCTTCTTTCATTCCTTGTTTTGTAGGATCACTTTCTTCTTCATTAATTTCTTTTTCCTTAGTTAAGGTAAAACAATATTTTTTGCTGCCACCTTTTAAAGTTGTCCAATAAATTTTTCAGGCTTCTTTCTATTGGTAGGACTCATATTGACTAGTAACAAAGAGAAAACTCTTTACGCCAAAATCTGCCTTAGATTGTTAGAGCTAGAGTTCTTGTTACAATAACAGATAATAGATTAATAGAAAAAACTTGAAAATAATTGGAACAAACAGCTATATATATTAACTGAGAAATAAATATTGTACCCGATATGTAGAACAGTAAATCCCAGCAGCGCATACAATCATAGATTAAAAACTACTGAATCTGTAAACAGAAGAAATATTAACTTATCGGATTAGTAGATGTCTGGGGCACACGTTCAAAGCGCTATTCTAAGGCAGATTTCGCCATTGTACGTCCACACTATTGCTGACAGTATTTTGGACATTTGTCCCCAAGATACAACAACTAACTGGAGATAGGCAACACTCCAAGACCTCCAATACTTACAAATTGACAGTAGTGTTACCCTCAGGGAAAATAAAATAGAAGATGACAGTAAAGCAGAGAGAAGAGTTTCTATAAAGGAGAGGGAAGAATATGTTTCTGTTTTTCGTATGTGTGTATACACCCATCAAACCTCTCTTTATATATGGATAGAAGAGAGAGTCGTTTAGCCCTAATAACTCTCTTTAAGGGCTAAACAGTAACAATGTTAAATACGATGCATTGAAGGAATTTAGAATTGAAAACCAATGCCCAACAATAATAAAATTCATTAAGAAATGTTTGTAAGTAATAAAATTAAGATAAGGAAAATCAAAGGTTTTTAACTCAAAAAGATAGGATGGGCTTACAAGAGCCCACGACCTGACCTGGCGTACACGTGTGAGCAATTAATATGGTGCATGGTTGTGCCCAATGGGCACAAAATTGGGAGG
>JASUTR010000024.1:40000-42500 GCA_035048495.1 Euptelea pleiosperma
TCTGATACTTTCTCTCTCATATCTCCTTATTCTCTCTCTCTCTTCATCTCTCGGTCCTCGAATCTACTGACCTAACCCTAGAACTCCTGCCTATCGGCTCTATCTCATCTCCCTTAGCTTTCTGACCGTTGGATCTTCAATCAGACCGTTGG
Organism: Euptelea pleiosperma; assembly: GCA_035048495.1. Classification (NCBI taxonomy): domain Eukaryota; kingdom Viridiplantae; phylum Streptophyta; class Magnoliopsida; order Ranunculales; family Eupteleaceae; genus Euptelea; species Euptelea pleiosperma. The sequence continues at coordinate 40,153 of JASUTR010000024.1, forward strand.
ATCTCTCTAGATTTGTCGATCTACCAATCTGGGTCCCAATCAAGTCACCATCCATCCGATCGCCATCAGATTGTCTGTCACATCATCTTGTGAGACGATGGACATCATCAATCCATATGGGCCAGTAGCCGGGCCCATCATCATCGACCCGCTGTCCGACCAGTTAGTGGACCCCGTGAATTTCAAAATAATTTTAATTAAATTTTAAAAAATAGGGGGTCTACTAAATGGGGACATTCCCCAAAGAAAAGTAGACTTTTACTTAAAAAAAAAAAAAATTTATTTTTTTATTTCAAAAATTCCCTAATTTCCATTAATGGAAACTAGGGAGCTTTAAAAAGGGAAGGAGAAGGGTTCTTTGGAGCCCTAATCCTCCTCTTTTCTTTTCCTCTCCTTCCCCCTATCCTTTCCCTTCTCCCCCCCCCTTTCTTCTCCTCTTCTTCCGCATTTCTTCTTCGTCTCCTTCACCATTCTTCGCCGGAGTTGCAGGTTTGCAACTCCGGCCGTTTGTCTCCTCCTTCTTCTATTCTTGTTCTTCTTCTCCTCCTCCAGCCGCTGCCCAACCCCCTGCTCACCACGCCAAGAACCATCCTCTCCTTCTCTTTCTTCTTCTTCTTCTTCTTCTTCTTCTTCATCTTCTTCTTCCTTCTTCTCGTTTTCTCCGGCCGGAGTTCTGCAACTCCGGCCACGCGCCTCGTCCTTCTCCTTTTCAGCTTCTCCCTTCTTCTCCTTTTCTCCTCCTTGTAGCTGCATCGCTCTGCCTGCCCCCTACTTCTTCCTCGCCTGCCACGCAACGCTCCCGAAACGCTGCTGCACCACGTACCGCCTCCACCATGACCTGCAACTCTTGAGTTGCAGGTCCGCCTGCAACCTCCACACCGCCTTAGCCTTGACTCTTCAACGCCATCATCTCCTCTGGTCTCCACCACCGAAGGCAACACCAGCAGCACCGCTCCCTTCCAGTCGTGCTACCGGTGAGACAGCAAACTGTCTTCTCCCCTCGACGGACTGGACCTCCTCTACCTCCTCACAACAGCACCGCCCTCTCCATCCTCTCTCAATGAGCAGCAGTCTCCATTAGAGAGAAAATCCACCTTTAGCAGCCGTCTTCCCTCTCTCGTTCTTCATCTTCTTCAAAATAAAAATAAAAAAAAAGAAAAGAAAAGAGAGGAAGAGAAGAAAGAAAAGGGGAGGTGGCCTACCTGCTGCTCTACCGAACAGCAACGCTGTTCTCCTCCACTTGCACCTCCCATCTTCACAGCCCCTTGCATCACACCAACAGAACCCCCCTCCATCACCTCCTTGCTGCATCTTCACCGTTGCAGCTGGATTGCCACCCATCTCCTCCATCGAAGCACCACGTTGTGCTGCTCATCAACCACCTGCCCGTGCAACCTTCGACGTCCAGCATCCCATTTATGCTTCCCCTCCTGGTCGGACTACAACCAAACCAATGGTGAGTGTTCGTCACTTTTCTCTCTCTAAAAATCTCACATTTCTCTCACTAGTTTCTCTCTCATCTTTTAGTATTTTCTCTCTTTAAATCTTCATAAGGTTTTGTTTATTTGCTTTTTAGTTTGATGTTAATTCAATGTCGAGTCAATGTAATGAATGGTTATTTATGCATTAATGAAGAATTTTATGTGATATTTAGAGTTTGATTTGTTTCGCATCTTTCTTGTTTTTAATTAGTTGGTAATGATATTTCTATCAAAATAATGTTTTTAAATCCATAATATAACCACCATTCTCACCTCTCCATTCTGTCTTTTTAGCAATTTCTATGAAAATTTTTGTCATTTCATGCTCTGAATCGCGCTAATCCAACTAATCCCGAGTGCGGATCGACATCCGACACGAATCCCTATACAAATCTGTCAATTTTGTAGGATAATCGGATAAAAATTACAAATCTTGTTGAAGTTAGGGTTTTCGTGACCAACGACGCGGAAAAATCTTACTTTTAAAATCCATTATAGACACTAATACAATTAGATCTGCTCTTCATAGACAAACTTGGGATTTGCGATCCCAGGTAAGATCGGTTCAGGATCATGGGATCCTTTTCTATCAGATAGGAAGGGCTGTTGCACAAAATGTACTTCTAAGTAATTGCCCCATAGATCCTATATCTATCTATATGAAGAAGAAATCATGTAAGGAAGGGGATTCTTATTTGTACAAATGGTACTTCGAGCTTGGAACGAGCATGAAGAAATTAACGATACTTCTTTATCTTTTGAGTTGTTCTGCCGGATCGGTCGCTCAAGATCTTTGGTCTCTACCCGGACCCGATGAAAAAAATTGGATCACTTCTTATGGATTCGTTGAGAATGATTCTGATCTAG
>JASUTR010000024.1:70000-85000 GCA_035048495.1 Euptelea pleiosperma
AAAAGTTTTTTTGTGCGACAAACAAGTAATCAAGTCTTGGAATAATCTGAATCGATATGACTCGATGAATTGGCTAATTGAATTTAGAAGATGAATGATTCCCATTAACTAATATTTTGAATTGATCGATATGAGAGGGAACTGACTGTTGTGGTATGTAGAATAAGAATTCTTCTGTCTACTGGATTCTAAAAATGGTACTCTTGCCTTTTTTTTTTCAAACTAAAAAGAAAAGAAGTAGTTAAGCACAAGATACAAAGTTTCGCTTTTCTTTTTAGTGGTTTTTAAAATTTGTGGGATGGGGATTGTCATTTTCCCCATCGATTCCATTTTCACAATAATCAATAATAAAGTCTTCTTTTTCTTTTAGGAAGAAGGGGTTTATTGGATTATGTATCCCCAATATGGATCCTATGTTTGGACTGGAGGATTGATAACTCTATTTTCTTTTCTTTAGAAATAGATTTTTGAAGTACGGTAAAATTCCGATAGAGATTGAAACTCTTTTGTTATATGTACATCCCAATACCTAATTTACCTAATTGGTTTGATAAATCCTAACACGAATTATGTACACAATGAGAATCCCAACAATCAATTAATACAGTTTTGATACCAAGCTGTCCAAATATTTAGAGAAATCCCTTGTATGTAGTGATGAAATTGTGATCTATACAAAATCCTTTTTTTTTTTTTTTTTTATTTCGGATCCATGAAATCAGATAAATGAGAAAAAAATCATCAAAAAATGAGAATGAGATAATGAGAATGAGATATAAAAAAGAAAAAAGGACATTTTTGAGTTCTATGCCTGGGTTGAGGATAGAACTATCTAGTTCAACTGTTCCATTCCATAAGAGCTTAAAACACGCAAAAGCCCATTGTTAAAACTAACACCTTCCCACGGTACTAAGGATTATTGAACGTTCAAATAGGAATTTGAACTAGTCTTTATTGATCGATCCTAATGTTTCCTAAAAAATATTGCATTGGATTGACTCCTTCAATCTCGACGATTGAATATGGATGGGCTATTATGATTTCTAGCAAGCCGCTATGGTGAAATCGGTAGACACGCTGCTCTTAGGAAGCAGTGCTAGAACATCTCGGTTCGAGTCCGAGTGGCGGCATCTTCTAAAAGAGATAGAATAAATCCTATAATGAAATCAATTCCCGATTTCCATTCCATTGTTGAAGGACCCTCCTTTTTTTTTTTAGGATTTTTTTATGATATTTTCGACTTTAGAACATATATTAACTCACATCTCTTTTTCGATCGTTTCAATTGTAATTACAATTTATTTTATCACCTTATTAGTCCACAAAATTGTAGGACTATATGATTTGTCAGAAAAAGGCATGATAGCTACCCTTTTCTGTATAACAGGATTATTAGTTATTCGTTGGGTTTATTCGGGGCATTTCCCCTTAAGTAATTTATATGAATCATTAATGTTCCTTTCATGGAGTTTCTCCATTATTCATATGGTTCTGTATTTTATCAACCATAAAAATTATTTAAGCACAATAACCGCGCCAAGTGCTATTTTTACCCAAGGCTTTGCTACTTCGGGTCTTTTAACTGAAATGCAGCAATCCACAATATTAGCACCTGCTCTCCAATCCCAGTGGTTAATGATGCACGTAAGTATGATGGTATTGAGCTATGCAGCTCTTTTATGTGGATCATTATTATCAGTAGCTCTTCTAGTCATTACATTTCGAAAAAACATAGATATTTTTGGTAAAAGCAATCATTTATCAATTGGGCCATTTTCCTTTGGTGAGATCCAATACGTGAATGAAAGAAGCAATTTTTTACGAAACATTTTTTTTCTTTCGTTTAGAAATTATCACAGGTATCAATTGATTCAGCAATTGGATCGTTGGAGTTATCGTGTCATTTGTATAGGATTTATCTTTTTAACCATAGGTATTCTTTCGGGAGTAGTATGGGCTAATGAGGCATGGGGGTCATATTGGAATTGGGACCCCAAGGAAACTTGGGCATTTATTACTTGGACCATATCCGCTATTTATTTACATACTAGAACTAGAACAAATACAAATTTGCAAGACGCGAATTCGGCAATTGTGGCTTCTATGGGATTTCTTATAATTTGGATATGCTATTTTGGGGTCAATCTATTAGGAATAGGGCTACATAGTTATGGTTCATTCACATTAACATCTAATTGAAGAAACAACCTGACAAATACAATACATAGGAACAGCGTATATAACGAAAGTTTGTGTGAGTTTTTGAGAACCATTTGAATCAAGTAGTGATTCAAATGGTTCTCAAAAACTCCAAACTATCTGATTCTAATTCCAATTCACTTCATTTTTTTTTTCATTGTTTCATTGTACAACGAACGATTTTTTAAATTACAGGATTATTTTATTTTATGTCTTATTCACGAAAACTATAAACTATCTATAAAAGTAATTAGATAGAATAGCTTCTACCTTGTCAACTGATAGCGAGAGAACGAAATCTGGATAAATACCAATACCTATTACGGGTATAAAGATACAGATCGAAACAAACAGTTCTCGTGGTCCAGAATCCAAAAAATAAGAGTTTGGAGCATTAAATTGTTTGTATCCATAGAACATCTGGCGTAACATAGATAATGAATAAATAGGAGTTCATATCATGCCAATTGCCATTACAAAAGTAATTAGTATTTTTGGCATTAAAAGATATTTCGAACTGGTAATTATTCCAAAAAATACGACCAATTCTGCAACAAAACCACTCATTCCCGGCAATGCAAGAGAAGCCATCAAGAAGCTACTGAACATCGTAAATATTTTTGGCATGGGGATAGCTATTCCTCCCATTTCGTCGAGATAAACAAGACGTATTCTATCATAACTCGTTCCTGCCAAGAAAAAAAGCGCAGCACCAATAAATCCATGAGAGATTATTTGTAAAATGGCTCCATTGAGTCCCGTATCGGTTATGGAACCAATTCCTATAATTGTGAAACCCATATGAGATACAGAGGAATAGGCTATTCTCTTTTTTAAATTGCGTTGACCGGGAGATGTTGAAGCTGCATAGATTATTTGAATTGTGCCTACTATCATCAACCAGGGAGAAAATATAGAATGAGCATGGGGTAATAATTCCATATTGATCCGAACCAATCCATACACTCCCATCTTTAATAAGATTCCGGCTGGAAGCATACATGTACTGTAATGTGCTTCTCCATGGGTATCTGGTAACCATGTATGTAGGGGTATAATCGGTGATTTGACAGCATAAGCAATAAGAAATCCAAAATAGAATATTATTTCCAATGCCACAGGATACGATTGATTAGCTGATGTTTCAAAATTTAATGTTGGTTCATTGGAACCATATAAACCCATACCCAGAACTCCCATTAAGAGAAAAATGGAACCCCCTGCAGTATACAAAATAAACTTTGTAGCCGAGTACAAACGTTTCTTCCCTCCCCACATAGATAGAAGTAGGTAAACAGGAATTAATTCTAACTCCCACATGATGAAAAAAAGTAAAAGATCTCGAGAAGAAAATGATCCTATTTGACCGCTGTACATTGCTAACATCAGGAAATGGAACAATCGCGAATCTCGAGTAACTGGCCGAGCCACTACAGTAGCTAAAGTAGTGATGAATCCCGTCAGTAAAATGGGTCCTATGGAAAGTCCATCGATTCCTAGTCTCCAGTGAAACTCAAAAATATTTATCCATTTATAATCCTGTTCTAATTGGATTAATGGATCGTCCAATTCGAAATGATAACAAAATGCATAGGTCGTTAGAAGGAGTTCCAGGATACATATACATATTGTATACCACCTAATCACCTTATTTCCCCTATGAGGGAGAAAGAAAATTGAGGAACCCACGGATATCGGCAAAACAACAATTATTGTTAACCAAGAAAATCATTCGTGGTAAAGACAAGATACACTTTGACCAGAAAAACCCATGCTCGAAATAAAAATAATATATTTTATTGAGTACGGGTTTTTGTCGGTAAAGAGAAATCAAATGGATTCGAGTGGAGTTTTCTGGAACGTATCAATAAGCTAGACCCATGCTGCGAGTTGTCTCATGCCATAAATAAACCTAGACACTCAAGAAATCCGTTGGACAAGCAGATTCACACCTCTTACAACCTACACAGTCTTCTGTTCTTGGAGCAGAAGCAATTTGCTTAGCTTTACATCCGTCCCAAGGTATCATTTCTAATACATCTGTGGGGCAGGCTCGTACACATTGAGTACACCCTATACATGTATCATAAATCTTTACTGAATGTGACATTGGATCTATAAATTTTTGGAACGTCATCAATTTTCGATCTAGTAAAGTAGTAAATGAATCCTATATTGTAGACACCAGACGAATCAATGATTTACCAGAATTGTTTTCTAATCAATCTACTTCTGGATCTGCTCATGAGAGAGGGCCAAGATACTTTGATTTCTTACGGTTTAACAAACATGGTCATACGTTTCTGTCGTACATGCCAATTCTAATTGGTGAATATTCTATTCTTTATTAAAATTGAAATGATTACCACATTTATATGATTACCACTATTTATTCAACAAATTCGATTGATTGATACGAGTTGATTTTCTGTTACGATGAATTGACGAAACAATAGCTGGTCCAATAGCTGCTTCAGCGGCTGCAATAGCTATAACAAAAATCGAGAAAATGTCTCCTTTTAATTGGCGACTATCAAATAAATCAGAAAATGTTACGAAATTTATATTAACCTGCGTTCAGTATAAGCTCAAGGCACATAAGTGCTCTAACCATATTTCGACTTGTGATCAATCCATAGATACCGATCGAAAATAAGTAGGCACTCAAAACAAGTACATGTTCAAGCATCATTGACCAACTCCTCATCAATCTGGATTCATTTCATTTCAATATGAACAACAATTCAACCGATTCGATTGACTAGAATATAACAAGTACGGAACAAAGGAAGGTATTGGTAATAGATCGAACTAAAAGCATTTCCATTTTATACATGAACAATCTGAAAATGGAATTGAAGGAAAATAGACGTAATAAGACAGAACAAAAGAAATCCTTATTTTTAGTCTTTTTTTATTTGGATTTCTATTCCAATTCTAATCTAAGTATTTAAGTATTTATTACTGACGAGCCATAGCAATTGCGCCTATCAAGGCAACTAAAAGAATTATAGAAATGAGTTCAAATGGAAGAAAAAAATCTGTTGATAAATGAATCCCAAGTTGTTGACCAGTATTTATCTAGTCCTGCTCTATAATCTGGTTTGATCTTGTAGTCCAAATATTCCCGTACCATGACGTATCTGGGATAGTAGTAATTAGTGAAACAAAAATACTTGTACAAACCAGTGAAGTGACTCCATCTCCAACGGTCCAAAGACGGAAATCATTGTAATATTCTGAACCATTCATGAACATCACAGCAAATACGATTAAAACATTTATGGCTCCTACGTAAATAAGGAGCTGTGCAGCAGCTACAAAATGGGAGTCCGATGGGATATGGAATAAGGATATACAAACAAGAACCAATCCCAATGAAAAGGCAAAATAAATTGGATTGGTAAGTAATACCACTCCTAAACCTCCTAATATAAGACCCGATCCCAAAAATACTAAAAGAAAATCATGTATTGGTCCAGGTAAATCCATTATATGTAAAATAAGAGATAAATAAGTCGAAATGTTTCATGACCTTATTGACCAGACCAGGAAAAAAGAAGTTACCCTATTTTTTTTTTTATAGTTACCCTATTTTTTTTTTATGATACGTGCCAAATTGAATTAAATCCTAATGGGGTGTGGGTTGATGTAGATACAGTTATTAATCCCATTAATCTATCCGAAAGAGTAGTTCGAAATGAAATTCTATTTATAATTTATTTCATTTCGAAATCATCACGAATCTATGAATCGATTTTCACCCCAAAGTAAGCCGTGATTCTCACCAATCAATAGTTAGGATTTTTCGTTATTGACCACACAAAATGAAAGAACCTCCGCTCCTTTAGATCAAAACTGAATCTTAGTAATTGGTAATTGTTCTTGAATCAAGGGGTTTACCCGTGGCTTTTTTTATTTGATATTTGAGTTGAATTCATAATTGTTTGAATTGTGTAATCTCCAATTACTGATATTGGTAACCGACCCAAAGCAATTTGATTATAATTCAATTCGTGACGATCATAAGTAGAAAGTTCATATTCTTCAGTCATTGATAAACAGTTTGTTGGACAATACTCGACGCAGTTACCACAAAATATACAGATTCCAAAATCAATACTGTAATTAAGCAATCGTTTCTTTCTAATATCAGTTTCCAATCTCCAATCAACAACGGGTAGATCTATAGGGCATACACGAACACATACTTCACAAGCAATGCATTTATCAAATTCAAAGTGGATTCGACCGCGGAAACGCTCTGATGTGATCAATTTTTCATAAGGATAGTGAATAGTTACAGGTAAACGATTCGCGTGGGATAAGGTAATCATGAAACTTTGACCGATGTACCTTGCGGCTCGTACTGTTTGTTGACCATAATTCATGAACCCAGTTACCATAGGGAACATATCGTGAATATCTATGAATAATTTGATATTTCTTTCTCTTGTTTGAGAGAAGTTATGAATCTAGAATATCATATGCCTTTACAGTGAAAGGAGTTGGGAAGAAGTTATCAATAATAGATTACCTAGAGAAATAGGTAAAAGAAATTTTCACCCAAGATTTAATAGTTTATCCATTCTCATCCTAGGTAAAGTCCATCTTGTTGTGATAGAAATGAACAGGAACAAATAAGCTTTAGCTAATGTAATAAAGATACCAATTGTCGTTCCAAAGACTCCATCCACTTCGTTTATTCCAAAAAGCTTAGGAATGAATATGTACGGAATAGAGAGATTCAATTCCAACCACCCAAGTAAAGAACTGTTACAAATAATGAAGAAACTAGTAGATTTAGATAGGAAGCAACGTAAAATAAACCAAATTTGATACCTGAATATTCGGTTTGATAACCTGCTACTAATTCTTCCTCTGCTTCTGGTAAATCAAAAGGTAATCTCTCACATTCGGCTAGGGAAGAAATTAGAAAAACTGTAAACCCTATAGGTTGACGCCACAGATTCCACCCCAAAAAACCATATTTTGACTGCGCCTCAACTATATCAGCTGTACTTGAACTGTTAGATAATTATAGTCGGTGATAACATCACTGTTTCCATCGCTATTGCAGAACCGTACATGAGACTTCAGCTTCATACGGCTCCTCGATGGCCACAAATAAATCTAAGGACTGGTTCGGTATTATCTCGATATGTTTGTAGGGTAGATAGAGTAAAGATGTATCGGAGAGTCCCGAATTAGGCCAATGCAATTCTGTCTGCTATAATAACAAATTAAAAGTGCTTCCGAATTAATCTCATCCTTTAGAATTTCAATTTGTCTTTGTTCAGTAATAACTTAATTCTTCCATAAAATACTTGTTATATCAATAGATATTTCGACCCATATCTTTCGATTACGAAAAAGAATTAGACATTTTATTAGTTATTAGTTCATGAATCATGATAAAAATGCTATCTGTATGAATATGGATAGAGAAAAAAAGAATAAAAAAAGATTTCTTCTTTTTTTTTTTCCTATTGCAATTGCATTCCATTTCTTTCGTTCCTATTCTTCTTTCTCAGAAAAGGGGACTGCAAAAAACAAAATAAATAAAGGATTACTTCGTTCCTGATAGTCATTTCTTGAATCAGTGGATAGGAGCATACTCTGGATCGGGATCATGGGGAAGTACTGCTTGATCATTTCTACCAACTTAAAGCCCCCATTAGGATTCCTTTTATGCAGAAATATCCCTTTCTTTGGATAACTTACATTATCTCCATTACTAATCTTTTGTGTACCTTGGTGTTCCTAACCGTCCACTCATTTTTGCTCAATCCCCGGTATGGTAATACATACAATAGTAAAAACTCCATACAGTTGATCTTTTGCACCCGCTTCAAACTATGATGACTAATCAACCAATCTTGGGGTAAACAGTTTCTACTGCTTATGTTTACTTCCGCTTAACTCTTGTACATAGGGAATGAGACTCAATCTTTTTACTGCGAATTTATAAGCTGTTTTGTTTCACTCATATAACTATCTGGTTTAGTTCATCGCCCCGAATGATGAATAACAAAATGAAGATATCTATTCAATACATTCAATTTCTTTCCTAGAAAGAAATAGGTAAAAGTTCATGTCCCAACGAATCGCACGTAGAGATATTGATAACACACATGGAGTTAATGGTATTTCATAACTAATCGATTGAGCAGCAGCTCGTAGACCACCTAAAAAGGAATATTTATTATTCGATCCATATCCTGACATAAGAAGTCCAATAGGAGCAATACTTGAAATGGCAATCCATAAAAAAACACCTATACTGAGATCGGCTAGAACAAGGCGATAGCCAAAGGGAATTACTGAATAACTTAGTAAAATTGATATGACCGCTATAGATGGTCCGATACTGAATAAACGAATATCTCCTCGAGATGGTAGAAGATCCTCTTTGAAAAGTAGTTTGGTCCCATCTGCTAGAGCTTGAAGAATTCCCAAGGGACCGGCGTATTCAGGTCCAATACGTTGTTGTACCCCTGCGGATATTTGTCTTTCTAACCACACAATTACTAGCACCCCTATTATGATTCCCGATACAGGAGTAAAAATAGGGACAAGCAACCATATGAGCCCATAGATCTCTTTTAAGGATTCCGATCTGGAAAAAGAATTGATAGCTTGTACTTCTGTTGTATCAATTATCATTTCAACGATCAACTTCTCCCATAATGATATCTATACTACCTAGTATCGTCATAATATCAGCCAATTTCATTCTTTTAACTAGTTGAGGAAGAATTTGCAAATTGATAAAACCCGGTGGACGAATTTTCCATCTCCAGGGAAAAACACTCTGATCTCCTATCAGAAAAATTCCCAATTCCCCCTTTGGGGCCTCCACTCTCACATAAAGTTCTTGTTTCGACAATTCAAAAGTGGGAGAAGGTTTTTTACTAATGAATCGATATTCAAAATCATTCCATTCGGAATCCCTTGCTCTATCAAAGCGCCGGACTTCTAAATTTTCATAGGGCCCCCCCGGAATTCCTTCCAGAGCTTGTTGAATAATTTTTATGGATTCCGTCATTTCATTGATTCGGACTAAATAACGAGCTAATGAATCTCCTTCTTTTGCCATTGTACTTCCCAATCAAATTCGTCGTAACACTCATAATGATCAACTTTACGAAGATCCCATTGGATTCCGGAAGCTCGTAGCATTGGTCCTGATAAACCCCAATTTATTGCTTCCTCTCCACCAATAATGCCCACTCCTTCAACTCGTTCCAAAAAAATGGGATTCCGCGTAATAAGCTTTTGATATTCAGCAACCTCTGTTAAAAAATAATCACAGAAATCCAAACATTTATCTATCCAGCCGTGAGGTAGATCAGCAGCTACTCCTCCGATACGGAAATAATTATGCATCATTCGCATACCTGTGGCAGCTTCGAATAGATCATATATCAATTCTCTCTCTCTGAAAATATAGAAGAAAGGAGTCTGCGCACCGATATCCGCCATAAAAGGGCCAAGCCATAACAAATGAGAAGCTATACGACTCAGTTCCAGCATAATTACTCTGATATAGCTGGCTCTTTTAGGTACTTGAATATTTCCCAACTGTTCTGGTGCATTTACCGTTATTGCCTCTGTAAACATAGTAGCTAAATAATCCCAACGTGTTACATAAGGCAGATATTGTATAATTGTTCGGTTTTCCGCAATTTTTTCCATACCTCTGTGTAAATAACCCAATATGGGTTCACAGTCAATAACATCTTCACCATCTAGAGTAACGATAAGTCGAAGAACACCATGCATTGATGGGTGGTGAGGACCCATATTGACTATCATGAGGTCTTTTCTTGTAGCTGGTACAGTCATATGTTTTTTCCCCGATTCATTATTCCATGAATTGCTGAAAACGAAACGAAGTTCATGAAAATTCAAGATCTAATAAATCAAATAATTCAAAACGAATCTTCAAATTAACTTAACGAGTTTTTGGCTCCCGAATATCCAACTGACCAATTAATTCTTTATAACGTACTCTATTTTTCTTTGACAAATAAGCCAGCAGCCGTTGACGTTTTCCCAGAATTTTTCGTAGACCTCTCTGAGATAAATAGTCTTTTCTGTGCAATTCCAAATGTGAAGTAAGTCTCCGTATCTTATTGGTGAAACTGAATACTTGAAATTCAACAGACCCCTTGTTTTCTTCTTTTTCTTCTTGCGAAATAACTGAGATGAATGAATTTTTTACCATAAAAAGAATTCTTCTCCCCTTTTTGTTTCTTTTCTACAGATATGGATTTTACTGATCAGTAATAATAATAATGCCAGTCATTTTAATCTGGTATACACGATAATCTGGATTTATTCATATACTACTTTTTCTATCAAATTCAATTAATCAATAATCAATCAAATTTGCAATTTGATTCGGATATGGATACAAAAGGATGGTACATTTCTGCACCCACAAAAGAGAATAATTTAGACCTAAGATAAGAAAATTCTGCCGATTCCTTCTTTTCCGAGATCTAATTGATAGGTCATTGAATCAGTATCATGTACCAGAATGTAATATAACACAACGCATGTGTACATCTGTTTACCCATACCAGATATAGCACGTGATATATCGTAAATGTACCATCAACTAATTCTCAATTGTGGATACATATGTATCCTTGACATACTGAAACGACTCCCATTATTGGTATCAAACCAATAGCGATTCATACAAGCTAAATCTTCTAATCGATAATTGGGCCAAAGAAAAAATTTCAATTTAATGAATTTATTTGTATCAAATTGATTTGTATCTATCTTGCCCTCATCCAAAAACGGACCGCAGTTCCTTACGGTGTTCCCATTATAAAATACTGGATTTCTATCCACAACATTCACATTCCCCGAATTTAAACTTAAACAAATTAGAATTCTCAATTCTCTACGATGTCTAGGAGATGAAATATTTTCAGGAACAAGCAAATCATAATGATTTTCGTCTACAGTCCCAACCACCCTTTCATGTCTTGCAATGGATTCATCAAAATCATTATGATCAACATTTCTTTTTTCTAGGCATCTTCGATTAGTTTGGTGCTTACTCTTATGGATCAGTGAAATAGCTACGGTTTGATACATAATAAATTGTCCATCCCATTTTATAGACAGACGAACTGGTTCGATACTCAATATTCCTTTTTTTATCAATTCTGTAAGAGTTAGATCCTTCTGAATCAGCATTACATCCAGACTCATTTCTCCTCTTTGAATAGAGGATATAGCAATTTCCTTTGGATTTCTCAGTCTAAGCAGGAGACAATATACCTTGATATTATTCATTATTCTTTGATTCAAAGGATCATTCCATCTCAATTGAAAAAGCAAATATCTTTTCAGGAAGAAATTTAGTTCCGCTTCCGTGGTGCTCTTGAATTGCTTTTTCTTTCTACGTTTTTTAATGTCTGATCCCGCATAATACTCTTCAACATCTTTTTGTTGGTTTGGTGGATCTGATCCAAGATTCCCTTGGTTTTGTGCATCTGATCCAAGATCTCCTTGGCCCGGCTGCTCTTTTTCTTCTTGATTTCGATTCTCTAATTCAAGAGATTTTTTTTGATTAGATGATATACGAAGATTCTTTTTTTGCTTTCCATTGATGTTTTTATTTTCACTAACGTTTTCATTTCCATTAAAATTAAAAAGAAGCAATTTGATTGGTATGATCCACGGTTTAATCTTATATGTATCATAAAGTAACACAAATTCTGGGAAGAACCAAAGTTCCAGATTCGATATGGGACGCTTTAGTATTTCTTCATTCATTCCCATCCAGTCAAAAAAGGTTTTTTTTTGAGTGGATGGGTTGATTTGTTTATGAATCGCGAGATAAAAAAGATCTTTCTTATCAATTTTATCAATTATTTGATAATAATTAGTCCCAGTCTTAGTATTTTTATTAATGTTGGCCCCGGTATCCATATCGGTCCAGGCCTCAATATCGATCTTTTTTCTAAGACAAAAATGCAGAATTCTCCAATCAAAATATTTTCTATCCGGATTTTTATCCGTATCAATAATATAATCTTCTCCTAGATAATCACTAATAGCTATACCTCCTAGCACATACAATAATTCGAGTTTATATGTGTTGTAATTAGAAGGAATCTCCCGGCCCTCGTTTACTTGTAACGGTGATCCATAAATATATGAGTCCTTCTTATCTTCATAATTCATATATTTATGTGATAAAAGATCGTATCTGTAGTGTTTTTTCAATTTTTGTTTTTGACTCGGTAATGAATCCACTGTATAAACATTTTGTTTCTCGTAATGAATTAATTGGTCTTTTTCATATGAATCCAAAATTTTTGAGTCTTTATTTTGAACCGTACGACTTTGATTGACTCTATTTCGCCATTTTTGCGGTACTAATCTAGACCATCTAGTCTGAGAGAAATCGTATTGATAGTGATAATGACCCCTTAACCAGTTTTTCCATTCATTCATTCCAGAATTGCGAAGTTTCTTATGCCTTGATTCGGAATGAAAAATTCCTTGTGTTCCAAAATAATCCTTTATTCTATCCTTCAGAAAAAGAGATGTTCCGTGATATTGAAGTACGGATCTCAAGTGATACTTGTTAATAACTTGGATTTGTGATAATTTGTAAAATACATATGCCTGTGACAAGGAGGATAGATCACAAAAAATCTGTGAATTCTTATTACTAATATTACTAATATTATAAAGCGACTTTTTGATAGTCGAAATGAAATGAATTGTATTTTGATTTGTTTCATCATTGTAACTGTATTTATCAATATCAATCATTTTATTTGTTGATTCAAAGAAAAGTTGTGCATTGATCCTGGGAATATTAACGATACATATACATAGAAGGGCATCTCTGTATATCCTTTCAATCAAAAATTTCATAAAATAGTGCCATTTACGTATTAATCGGGCACTTCTTCTTTTTAATATCTGCCAAATATTTTTCGGCGATTCTAATCTTTTATCATCACAACTTGTCTCGTTAGGACTACTATTTATATTTGGGGTTAGGAATCTTTTTTTCTTGTCTTTTGTGATTCTTTCGATTTGATTTCTGATTGTGCTTGTTCTATCAGCCATATCTTTCATTTTTTTTGCTGTCAGTGAATAATTTGTCCAATCCATGGATCTAATTCTAATGGACGATTCATGAATAATCTGATTACTGATTATAGTTATAGAATTTTTTCCATTTGCATTTTCACTCGATTCATATGCTTCCCTCAATCCAAATAATAGAATTAGATTTACTTTTGCAAGCTCTTTTATTATTATTTTTATAAATAGAACTATTTTGATAACCCATCTTGTTTTTTCTTTTGAGACCTTTAGAAACCATTTTGTTCTTTCTTTTAAAACTCTTAGAACTAGAAAACATTTCTTTTTGACTTTTCTAATTTTTTTTTCAAGTTCTTTACAAATGGGTTCAAAAAAGGAAGGTTGTTTTCGGGGAGAACCAAAAGGCTGTTCAGCTTCCATTCCCCAGACTGTTAAAAAACAAAAATTCTCTTTTTTTCCTTTCTTTTTCATTGGATTTTTATGATGGGATCGTAGTTTAGATCTGCGCCAAGGTTTCAGACAGAAAGGAAATAGGATCTTTATCTGAATACCGTCTGTTAACCAATTTTTCGGAAATTCTGTTTCTGATAATTGAACACCATTATAGGTGCATTTAACATGCATTTCTCTATTCCACTCCTTCAAATCCTCGTACCACTCGGGGAATTGAAATAATAACATACGGCCAATGTTTTTGGCTATTATCAATGAAGGTAATACAATATATTTTCTAAGAATCGATTGGGTTACTAACATAGAACCTCTTATTGCTTGAGCAAATATAATAGTATCCCAGGTTTCTGCTATTGCTATCCGTTCATTTTCCTGTTTTTTCTCCTCCTTTTTTTTCTCCCTTTCTTTTGCCTCTTCCTCCTCAGAATCCGAAGTTTTGAATTCCGTGCTTTTCCCCATCCGATTTCTAAAAATTAGATTCATCATTTCGGAGATATCAAAAGAAAAAAAAAAAGTTTTGTCTATTCTGTCCAAAAAAAGCGGGGAATGCACATTTGCTTGAAACAGTTCCCAAGTAACTGTTTTACGTCTTTGAGCGCGCATGGATCCTTTGATTAGATCTCGACGAAAATCCGATTGTTGCGAATAACGTATCAAAGCCACCTCTTCTGCTTGATCATGATTACTAGTATTCTTGGTACTAGTATGAGTATTGGTATTCTGCTCGTTATCAGTAAAAATTACTACACGTTTGGCTTTTCTTGAACGAATCTCATGATCTTCTGGCGATTCTTCCTCATTTTCTCCCTCCTGTTGTTCCAAATTGTCGGTCAATTTGTATGACCATCGAGGAACCTTTTTACTGATTTCTTTTATGCCAATAGATTTATTTCTAATTGTTTGTTTATTTCTAATTGTTTGATTATTCGGATCAGTTGTAACTGCATCGAATAAAAATTTCGAATATTTCGCTTGATTTTCTGAATAAATTCTTCCTTGGTCTGACAATAAAGAAAGGCCTTTCAAATTCAAATTGGACGTTGGTTCCCCAGCTAATTCACTTATTGAGGTCAAGAAATAGTCAATGTCTGTCGATAAGGATTTTCCATCAAATGTATCTATTTTCTGTTCAAATTTTCGATAATCAGTAGGAAGGATACCATGAATCTTATTTATCCAAATTGTTTCTATGGAATCTTCTATCGAAGTGATTAAATAATCATTCATGCTTGAGCGTGAATATAATTTTTGGATTGT
>JASUTR010000024.1:110000-120000 GCA_035048495.1 Euptelea pleiosperma
ATCATGGTCCTTGCGGATCGGATCATCCGTATAGGATACAAAAAGAAACTCCAGATATTTGATATCTTTCTCTTTGAATGAGATCTCAATTCCAGCTACGGTTTCATTAGATATCTTACAACTAGAATCCCTCTTTTTTCCGATCCGGTTCCTCCACCACCGCGAACCCCAGTTAGATTCAGGCATGATACACTTTTTAGTTATTGGGAGAACCCAAGTACTCTCTTTCGGATCCATGAAACAACTCTCAGAGATCTTTTTCCCTTTTGGAAGATACAGGAGCGAAACAATCAACCTATTGATATTGGAAGACCCAAAAGATTCTTCCAATGTATCATTTCTGGGTCCAATGGAATTCATAGGTATAGGGAGAAGCCCCATCAAATAGAGATTTTTTCTTTCGACCCTATTTCGATTTTTAATACGATATATAAGGACCGCTACTACAAGCAGTACTACACCTTTGATCGTGAAATATCGATTGCTTGTTGAACCCTGTGAATCGCGTGAAAGTAGGATACTCCAAATTCGGGGGTCAAAGAGTTTCATAAAACGTTCTTGGTGGAAAAAAATGTGAGTGAAAGATCCCACTGAATCGAATTTGGTCCATGAATCTAAGAAATAGTGAGAATTCTTGATCTCTCTCAATATCTCTCTCATCTCAATTCGAAGATCCAGGATTTGAATTGATGTCGTTTCATTTTTCATTGATTCCTCCTAAGGATTTCATTTCAATTGGAATTTGGTTATTCACGATGTACGATGATCCCTGTGAAGCATCCATGGCTGAATGGTTAAAGCGCCCAACTCATAATTGGCAAATTCGTAGGTTCAATTCCTGCTGGATGCACGCCAATGGGAACGTTCAATAAGTCTATTGGAATTGGCTCTGTATCAATGGAATCTCATCATCCATACATAACGAATTGGTATGGTATATTCATACCATAACATATGAACAGTAAGAACTGGTATTCTTATCGATACTGTAACTCATAGGGAAGAAAATGGATTTATGGATGGAATCAAATATGCAGTATTTACAGACAAAAGTATTCGGTTATTGGGGAACAATCAATATACTTCTAATGTCGAATCAGGATCAACTAGGACAGAAATAAAGCATTGGGTCGAACTCTTCTTTGGCGTCAAGGTAATAGCTATGAATAGTCATCGACTCCCGGGAAAGGGTAGAAGAATGGGACCTATTATGGGACATACAATGCATTACAGACGTATGATCATTACGCTTCAACCGGGTTATTCTATTCCACCTCTTAGAAAGAAAAGAACTTAAATCAAAATACTTAATAACACGGCGATACATTTATACAAAACTTCTACCCCGAGCACACGCAATGGAGCCGTAGACAGTCAAGTGAAATCCAATCCACGAAATAATTTGATCTATGGACAGCGTCGTTGTGGTAAAGGTCGTAATGCCAGAGGAATCATTACCGCAAGGCATAGAGGGGGAGGTCATAAGCGTCTATACCGTAAAATCGATTTTCGACGGAATGAAAAAGACATATCTGGTAGAATCGTAACCATAGAATACGACCCTAATCGAAATGCATACATTTGTCTCATACACTATGGGGATGGTGAGAAGAGATATATTTTACATCCCAGAGGGGCTATAATTGGAGATACCATTGTTTCTGGTACAGAAGTTCCTATCTCAATGGGAAATGCCCTACCTTTGAGTGCGGTTTGAACCATTGATTTACGTAATTGGAAGTAACCAATTAGGTTTACGACGAAACCTAGAAATCGTCAAAGCTTAAAGAGCCCACATGCTATGACTAAAAGATATGGGCCAATATGAGGACCAAAAAGCCGGCCAAAGAACGAAG
Organism: Euptelea pleiosperma; assembly: GCA_035048495.1. Lineage (NCBI taxonomy): Eukaryota > Viridiplantae > Streptophyta > Magnoliopsida > Ranunculales > Eupteleaceae > Euptelea > Euptelea pleiosperma. Next base: position 111,857 of record JASUTR010000024.1, read on the forward strand.
AGAAGCAGGAGAGCAATGACCAGAGACAGGACCAAAGCGTTTAAAGCCACATGGTCAGCAAAGAATGATAGTCGACTCTACTGGAGAAGCGTGAGGAATGGTCACAGTGAAGACCAGGGTTCCAGACCCTCCGCCAGTGCTTTTTCCATTTTTTTTGTTACTTTTTCTCTCATCTCTTCTTATTCTCTCTTCTCTTCATCTCTCGGTCCTCGAATCTACTGACTAACCCCAGAACTCCTGCCATCGGCTTATTCATCTCCTTAGCTTTCTGACCGTAGGATCTTCATGGACCGTTGGATCTTCAATCGGACCGTTGGATCTCTCTAGATCCGTCGATCTACCATTGGGTCCCAATCAAGTCACCATCCATCTGATCGCCTTCAGAATGCCCGTCACATCATCTTGTGAGACGATGGACATCATCAATCCATACGGGCCAATAGCGGGCCCATCTTCATCGACCGTGTCCGACAGTTGTGGACCCCGCGAATTTCAAAATAATTTAATTAAATGGGGGGTCCCACTAATTGGGGAGATTCCCATAAAAAAGTAGCATTTTACTTAAAAAAAAAAAATATATATATATATATATATATATATATATATATTTTTTTTTTTATTTCAAAAATACCTATTTCCATTAATGGAAATAGGGAGCTTTATAAGAGGAGGGGAAGGGTTCGTTCGAACCCTAATCCCTCAAATCTTCTCCTCTCCTTCCCAAAATCCTTCCTACATTTTCCTCTTCTTTCTTTCCTTCTTTCACCTTCGTCTCCTTCATCTTCTTCGCCTTCCTCTTCACGTTTTCACAGGAGTTGCAGGCTGCAACTCCGGCCGCCTTTTGCAGCACCTCGCTGCTGCATATCGCTGCCTCAAGGTTGCCCCTTTCCATCTTCAGCCCTGGACGACCACTGAAGCCATAAACGTTGCTGGTTCAACCTTCGCCGGTGTCTTCTCGTGTTCTTCATCGTTTTCATCATTCCATGCCGGAGTTGCATGGCAGCAACTCGGCCACCTCCGCTTCATTTCCTCACCTGCTGGCCTCCCTTTTCTCCATCCACCATCTTTTCCTCTTTTTCCCTTTCACGCTACATCCCATCCAGTCCTTCCCATTACAGCCGTCCCAAACTATTAACGCCCCACACAACCAGCGTCCTTTCTTTCCATCGCTTGCTGCCACAGCAGCCATTCCTCCACGTTCTGACCTATTTCATTTATCATCCTTCCCTCGATCTCGCACTCCAACATTTTCAAACCTTGCCGCCCCCTTGTCTAAAAACAAAAGGGAACGACCTCTCTTTTGGATTTTCTCACTCACGGTGCTGCGCCACCGCTTACCCACTTGTCATCAGACGGCAAGAGCAGCCACCATCTCTTGGGTGCTCCAATTACAAACAGCTTCCAGGCGAGCTCCTTCCACTTGCTTCGGCTGATCACCATCACTGCGCTCACGATCATCTCCGTGTCTGTGAAGTGCTCCCCACATAGGCGCAACTCGGAGAACGTTCCGAGCTCCATTCATGGTCCCCATCACTAAAGGGCCGAATCATGGTAAGACTTTCTCTATTTCTCTCCCTCTAATTTTTCTCTAGTTGTTCTCCAATTCTCTCTCTAAAAAGTGGGTTTTGCCATCTTCTCTCTCTAGGATTTGTTACCGCTTTACTAGTTAGGGTCATATATGGTTCTTGAATGAGTTGTATTTTCATTTTGATTAATGAATAAAATTGTTGGAGTTATCTTTGCATTTGTTAGTTTACTTTTGTGTTTTTGGTTGTTTGTGGTAATTTTCTCTCTAAAAATCATTAAGCATGTTTTAAATCCATCACATTCTCACCTCTCCATGTTTTCTTGATAAAAATCTGCCATTTCATGTCTTTGAATTCCACTAACCAGAGTGCGGATCGACATCGACACAGCCATCACTGATCCAATTTGAGTACCTCTACGGGATAGACCTCAACAGAAAACTGAAGAGTAACGGCAGCAAGTGATTGAGTTCAGTAGTTCCTCATATAAAATTATTGACTCTAGAGATATGGTAATATGGAGAAGACAAAATTGTTTGAAGCACCGACAGAACCGGAAGCGCCCCCTCTTTCAAAGAGAGGAGGACGGGTTATTCACATTTCATTTGATGGTCAGAGGCGAATTGAAAGCTAAGCAGTGGTAATTCTACCCCCGGGGGAAAAATAGAGATGTCTCCTACGTTACCCGTAATATGTGGAAGTATCGACGTAATTTCATAGAGTCATTCGGTCTGAATGCTACATGAAGAACATAAGCCAGATGACGGAACGGGGAGACCTAGGATGTAGAAGATCATAACATGAGTGATTCGGCAGATTTGGATTCCTATATATCCACTCATGTGGTACTTCATCATACGATTCATATAAGATCCATCTGTCTAGATATCATCATATACATCCAGAAAGCCGTATGCTTTGGAAGAAGCTTGTACAGTTTGGGAAGGGGTTTTGATTGATCAAAAAGAAGAATCTACTTCAACCGATATGCCCTTAGGCACGGCCATACATAACATAGAAATCACACTTGGAAAGGGTGGACAATTAGCTAGAGCAGCGGGTGCTGTAGCGAAACTGATTGCAAAAGAGGGTAAATCGGCCACATTAAAATTACCATCTGGGGAGGTCCGTTTGATATCCAAAAACTGCTCAGCAACAGTCGGACAAGTGGGTAATGTTGGGGTGAACCAGAAAAGTTTGGGTAGAGCCGGATCTAAGTGTTGGCTAGGTAAGCGTCCTGTAGTAAGAGGAGTAGTTATGAACCCTGTAGACCATCCCCATGGGGGTGGTGAAGGGAGGGCCCCAATTGGTAGAAAAAAACCCACAACCCCTTGGGGTTATCCTGCGCTTGGAAGAAGAAGTAGAAAAAGGAATAAATATAGTGATAGTTTGATTCTTCGTCGCCGTAGTAAATAGGAGAATATTGAAAATAGAATATGTTTCTTCGTCTTTACAAAAGAAAAAAAGATAGGAGTAATTAGCTGTGACACGTTCACTAAAAAAAAATCCTTTTGTAGCTAATCATTTATTAGGAAAAATTGAGAAGCTCAACATGAGGGCGGAAAAAGAAATAATAGTAACTTGGTCCCGGGCATCTACCATTATACCCACAATGATCGGCCATACAATTGCTATTCATAATGGAAAGGAGCATTTGCCTATTTATATAACAGATCGTATGGTAGGTCACAAATTGGGAGAATTTGCACCTACTCTTAATTTCCGGGGACATGCGAGAAACGATAATAGATCTCGCCGTTAATGTTAATAAAGTGAATATAGGTGCTCATCGTTCATTGGTGGGAGGTAAACCTTATGATAAAGAAGGACCCGGATGTAGAAGTATACGCTTTAGGTCAACATATATGTATGTCTGCTCACAAAGCGCGAAGAGTAATTGATCAGATTCGTGGGCGTTCCTACGAGGAAACGCTTATGATACTAGAACTCATGCCTTATCGAGCATGTTATCCCATTTTTAAATTGGTTTATTCTGCAGCAGCAAATGCTAGTTACAATATGAGTTTCAACAAAGCGGATTTAATCATTAGTAAAGCCGAAGTCAGCGAGGGTACTATCGTGAAAAAGTTAAAACCTCGAGCTCGAGGACGTAGTTATCCGATAAAAAGACCCACCTGTCATATAACAATCATATTGAAAGATATATCGAAAGATCAACAATTCTATATATGGTTAAGAAAATATGGGTGGATATATAAAGATAAGTATACAGATATTAGAGATAGGTATCTATATATGATATATCGGGACAGAATTCGGCACAGAATGAAATGGGCTAATATCGAGAACGAGGTGTTATGGGATAGCGAAAACGGGGTGTTATGGGATAGCGAGAACGAGGTGTTATGGGACAAAAAATAAATCCACTTGGTTTCAGACTTGGTACAACCCAAAGCCATCATTCCCTTTGGTTTGCACAACCAAAAAGTTATTCCGAGGGTCTTCAGGAAGATCAAAAAATACGGGATTGTATCAAGAATTATGTACAAAAAAATATGAGAATATCCTCAGGTGTCGAAGGAATTGCACGTATAGAGATTCAAAAAAGAATCGATCTGATCCAGGTCATAATCTATATGGGATTCCCAAAATTGTTAATAGAGGGTAGACCACGAGGAATCGAAGAATTACAGATCAATGTACAAAAAAGATTTAATTCTGTGAACCGAAAACTCAACATTGCTATCACAAGAATTGCAAAACCTTACGGACAACCTAATATTCTTGCAGAATTTATAGCCGGACAATTAAAGAATAGAGTTTCATTTCGAAAGGCAATGAAAAAAGCTATTGAATTAACGGAGCAGGCGGATACAAAAGGAATTCAAGTACAAATTGCGGGGCGTATCGACGGAAAAGAAATTGCACGTGTCGAATGGATCAGAGAAGGTAGGGTTCCCCTACAAACCATTCGAGCTAAAATTGATTATTGTTCCTATACAGTTCAAACTATCTATGGGGTATTAGGCATCAAAATTTGGATATTTGCAGACGAGGAATAATGGCCCTTTCTTTGTCTTTCCGTTCTATCCAGCGATGGAACAAAAAATGACAAAATCTTTCATTCTTTTTCTGTTCAATCAAAAATGAGCAATTATAATTCTATAGGGTTTAATAAAAATTCGATTGACCATTTGGTATAATTGCTATGCTTAGTGTGTGACTCGTTGGTTTTTAGGGTTAGGTTAGGATTAAAAAACCGGCCCATAGTATGAACTAATAACTATAGAACTAATAACCAGCTCATTGATTCGTATTATCTGGATCCAAGAAACCAGTCACTATATGATGTATCGATCATATCGTTGTAGCAACTGAAATCTTTTTTTACATTGACATAATAACATAAAAGAAAAATAAATGAAAAGAAAAATCAATCTGATTATGGGTTGTGAAGCGAAAATAAAGGGATGTGGATAAATGGAAGGGTGAGAGAAAGAGAGAAGGAGAATATCAATGATATATGATTCCAATATGTATGGTCTATGAATCATCTCATAAAAGGGCAGTGTAATAAAGCACCAATACGGATAATAATTATTAATAATTAGATGAATCCGGTTCATAGGAAAAATCCAAATAAAATAATAAAGAGCATCGAGTCAATAAAGACTGAGTAGATTGACTCAGGAACAAATTTGATTAGGAGCTCCATTGCAAAGTTCAGGCCTAGCCATTAATCGAGAAGCGATGGGAACGACGAAACCTGTGACTGCAGAAGATTCTATTGAAAACGAATCCTAATGATTCATTGGGTGGGATGGCGGAACGAACCAGGAACCAATTCATTTATTCTGAGAGGTCATGGGCGGACCCTACGAATGAAACAGATATTCAAAGAGTAAATATTCGCCCGCGAAAGCCTTATTGGATTGCTAAGTTTTGGGCGATTCCATAAAGGTCAAAATAAAGATTCGTTATAAAAAAAAAACGACATTGACATTATAATAGAAATATACGTCTAGTTGTATATACAAGCAAGATATAAAAATTCCTACGTGACAGATTAGATCTCAAAAAATCCCATGATTCAGTGTATTATTCATTAAATACATGTATATCTGTAATATTATTGAATCGTTTCATTCGCGAGGAGCTGGATGAGAAGAAACTCTCATGTCCGGTTCTGCAGTAGAGATGGAATTGAGAAACAACCATCAACTATAACCCCAAAAGAACCAGATTCCGTAAACAACATAGAGGAAGAATGAAGGGAATATCTTATCGAGGCAATCGTATTTGTTTCGGTAGATACGCTCTTCAGGCACTTGAACCCGCTTGGATCACATCTAGACAAATAGAAGCGGGGCGACGGGCAATGACACGATATGTGCGTCGTGGTGGAAAAATATGGGTACGCATATTTCCAGACAAACCTGTTACAGTAAGACCTACGGAAACACGTATGGGTTCGGGGAAGGGATCTCCCGAATATTGGGTATCTGTCGTTAAACCTGGTAGAATACTTTATGAAATGGGAGGAGTATCAGAAATTGTAGCCAGAGAAGCTATTTCAATAGCTGCGTCCAAAATGCCTATACGAACTCAATTCCTTATTGCGGGATAGGGATGTGGAACCAAAGGAAAGGGGTCTTTGTGATAAAAAAAAACAACCGCAGGTTTAGTTATTTCTGGACAAACAATATTTCTTTTTTTTTTCCTTCGCCCTTATGCATTGAAAGAAAAGATAAAAAAAAAATGATATGATTCAACCTCAGACCCATTTAAATGTAGCGGATAACAGCGGGGCTCGAGAATTGATGTGTATTCGAATCATAGGAGCTAGTAATCGCCGATATGCTCATATTGGTGACGTTATTGTTGCTGTAATCAAAGAAGCAGTGCCCAATATGCCCCTCGAAAGATCAGAAGTGATCAGAGCTGTAATTGTACGTACATGTAAAGAACTCAAACGTGACAACGGTATGATAATACGATATGATGACAATGCAGCAGTTGTAATTGATCAAGAAGGAAATCCAAAAGGAACTCGAGTTTTTGGTGCGATCGCTCGGGAATTGAGACAGTTGAATTTTACTAAAATAGTTTCATTAGCTCCTGAGGTATTATAAATACTAATAGGCGAGACCATGATATAGTAGGGTATCTGAAATAGATTCAATTAATTAGTAGATTGTGTTTCACGCATATACCTTTAATAATCCATAAATAAAAAATAAAAAAAAAAACAGAGCATGTTGATTATATCAAAACTCGGAGGCACCAATAATTATAGTTCGTCATGGGTAGGGACACTATTGCCGACATAATAACTTCTATACGAAATGCTGACATGAATAAAAAAGGAACGGTTCGACTAGCATCTACTAATATCACCGAAAACATTGTTAAAATACTTCTACAAGAAGGCTTTATCGAAAACGCGAGGAAACATCGAGAAAGCAACAAAAATTTCTTGGTTTCAACCCTGCGACATAGAAGGAATAGGAAAGGGCCATATAGAACTATTTTAAAACGTATCAGCCGACCCGGTCTACGAATCTATTCCAACTATCAACGAATTCCTAGAATTTTAGGAGGAATGGGGATTGTAATTCTTTCTACTTCTCGAGGTATAATGACAGACCGAGAGGCTCGACTAGAAGGAATCGGGGGAGAAATTTTGTGTTATATATGGTGATCCTTCTGGTATCCGAATTGGATCCGTAACTTCTTCCTATTTGTGAAAAAAAAAAAAGAGGAAGGACGGGTTGTCTAATATCACTCCTCCTCCATTAGTTGATACTTCAAGGGGGTTACCTGGAATGAAAGAACAAAAATGGATTCATGAAGGTTTAATTACTGAATCACTTCCCAATGGTATGTTCCGGGTTCGTTTAGATAATGAAGATCTGATTCTAGGTTATGTTTCAGGAAGGATCCGACGTAGTTTTATACGGATACTACCAGGAGATAGAGTCAAAATCGAAGTAAGTCGTTATGATTCAACCAAGGGACGTATAATTTATAGACTCCGCAACAAAGATTCGAACGATTAGGTGGCTTTTTCAACATTCCTTTCGTGGGGATACAATTCGAGGTTCAAAATTTCAAGAGACTTATTTTCTTCCAAGGAGTAGATTCGGAATTAAGGTAAGGAATGACAAATATGAAAATAAGGGCCTCCGTTCGTAAAATTTGTGAAAAATGTCGCCTGATTCGTAGGCGGGGACGAATTATAGTAATTTGTTCCAACCCGAGACATAAGCAGAGACAAGGATAATCTTTCTAAAAAGGGACTCTCTAAAGGACCCAATGTACAAATAAAGGATCTGTTTTGACATGAAATGGATATATCCGTGTATCTCTGACTCATATTTATGAGATGATAAAATATGGCAAAACCTATACCAAGAATTGGTTCACGTAGGAATGGACGTATTGGTTCACGTAAGAATGGACGTAGAATACCAAAAGGAGTTATTCATGTTCAAGCAAGTTTCAACAATACCATTGTAACGGTTACAGATGTACGGGGTCGGGTGATTTCTTGGTCCTCCGCCGGTACTTGTGGATTCAGGGGCACAAGAAGAGGGACGCCATTTGCTGCTCAAACCGCCGCAGGAAATGCTATTCGTACAGTAGTAGATCAGGGTA
>JASUTR010000024.1:125000-127500 GCA_035048495.1 Euptelea pleiosperma
TTATCCCTAGAGTCGAGACTAAGAGGAATGTATAAACCAATGCTTCCATAAATTCGATCGTGGTTTACAATTATAGCTTCCACACCTGTTCATTTGGGATCATCTCCCAGATAAAGAAAGGGCAAGAGTCAAAGAAAAGGCGGTGATTCAAATCAAGATTTCTCTGGTACCCTATGCCAAATCACAAAAATCAAATAGAGGCGAAAGATACCAGAGCAATGTTGTATCAGACTACTTGTCTCCTTGTAGTTGGATCTCCAAGTTTTTGGAATGCTCCAAATTCCACTTGAGCATCCAAATCTGGGTCAATACCAGCAAAAACATCTCTGAACAAGGTTCTAGCACCATGCCAAATGTGTCCGAAAAAGAAGAGCAAAGCAAATGAAGCATGTCCAAAAGTGAACCAACCCCTTGGACTGCTACGAAAAACACCATCGGATTTCAAAGTAGCACGATCTAATTCAAAAATTTCACCCAATTGAGCACGTCTAGCATATTTTTTCACAGTAGCAGGATCACTATAACTGACTCCATTGAGTTCGCCACCATAGAACTCAACAGTTACACCTACTTGTTCGACACTATATTTTGATTCTGCCCTTCTAAAAGGAACATCGGCTCTCACAATTCCGTCTCCGTCTACCAAAACTACTGGAAATGTTTCAAAAAAAGTAGGCATACGACGTACAAAAAGCTCACGCCCTTCCTTATCTCTAAAGATAGGGTGTCCTAACCATCCAACGGCGATTCCATCCCCGTTGTCCATTGAGCCCGCTCTGAATAATCCCCCTTTTGCGGGATTATTGCCGATGTAATCATAAAAAGCTAATTTTTCGGGAATTTTAGACCAAGCTTCTGATAAACTCAGATTTTCGGCTAACCCGGCGCCAACTCTTCGATATATTTCTTGCTGGAAGTATCCCTGATCCCATTGATAACGAGTAGGACCAAATAATTCGATCGGGGTAGTTGCTGAACCATACCACATAGTTCCAGCAACAACAAAAGCTGCAAAAAAGACAGCAGCGATACTACTGGAAAGGACAGTTTCAATATTACCCATACGTAATCCTTTGTATAGACGTTGGGGCGGACGGACACTAAGATGGAATAGGCCCGCTAATATGCCCAATGTCCCTGCTGCAATATGATGAGAGGCTATTCCTCCCGGAACAAAAGGATCAAAACCTTCCACACCCCACGCGGGATTTACAGATTGTACTTTTCCAGTTAGTCCATAAGGATCGGACACCCATATTCCAGGACCATACAAGCCTGTTACATGAAATGCGCCAAACCCAAAGCAAGCTACCCCTGAGAGAAATAAATGAATTCCAAAGATCTTGGGCAAATCCAAAGAAGGTTTTCCTGTACGTTCATCACAGAATATTTCTAGATCCCAATACACCCAATGCCAGATAGCTGCCAAGAAGCACAAGCCAGAAAACACAATATGTGCCCCGGCCACACCTTCGTAACTCCAAATACCTGGATTCGTTATAGTCCCTCCTGTGATACTCCAACCGCCCCATGAATTGGTTATTCCTAAACGAGTCATGAAGGGTATAACGAACATACCTTGTCTCCACATTGGATCAAGAACGGGATCAGAGGGATCAAAAACTGCTAATTCGTATAGAGCCATCGAACCGGCCCAACCAGAAACTAGAGCTGTATGCATTATATGGACAGAAAGCAAACGACCGGGATCATTCAATACGACGGTATGAACACGATACCAAGGCAAACCCATGGAAATACCCCTTTATCAAAGAAAAATAGACACTATGTAACTTTATCGCATTGGAAAATACTATGCTAGGGACCTACCCTTTTCAGTGGATTATCTCGGATCAAGGGTTAATATTTATTCCATTCCGTTGGTAATAATGGAACAATTCTGTTCGTAGGAACAAAGAGAAGCAGATCTATTCTATATCCGATAAGTACCAATACGCAATGGGGGGATTGGTCCCATTTTCTATGAGCGAATGCATAGATACTTGTTCATCATTCGAACAGCCCGGCCCATTCGTAAGAATTTTCCTTTATTCATTCCGTCTTCCTCTATGAACTTTCCAATCTATGGATAAAATACGATAAACGGCAATATTATGAAAACAATAAACCCATTGTTACGTTTCCACATCAAAGTGAAGTATAGTACTTAACTCCTTTTTCTTTCATTTAATGCCTATTGGTGTTCCAAAAGTACCTTTTCGGACTCCTGGAGAGGAAGATGCAGTTTGGGTTGACGTATAGTGCGACTTGTCAGACATATTGGGTCATATGGGATTTCCCCGTTCTCTCCCCCGATCGAGATATCCTCTGTTTCGCCCAAGAAAGATTGATTGAACCATCAATAATTTGGAGCGTGAAGTGCAATTAGATCAATTTATTTGGGGGATCAATATTAATATTATCAATTAGAATAATTTATGGTTGGCTTGGTTGGACCAATAAAATGAAGTATCCAGGCTCCGTTCAGAAAATACCCAAT
>JASUTR010000024.1:132500-140000 GCA_035048495.1 Euptelea pleiosperma
AGAAATTGTATATCAATGGGGGAAATAACGATGTGGAAAACAAGACGGGGATTCTCTACAATGACACTGTAGACCAATTGAAAGGGATGTAGCGCAGCTTGGTAGCGCGTTTGTTTTGGGTACAAAATGTCACGGGTTCAAATCCTGTCATCCCTACCTATTACTTCTCCTATGGGCAGTAACGAGGGATCCATTGAGATCGATTCAAATTGGACATACATAATCTTTCAGTTTATGATACTATATGCATGCAAGATGTATTGGGGGTACAAAAAGAATCCTTTTCTTTACGGTCTTATCTATTGTGATAAGAAAGCGCTCTTAGTTCAGTTCGGTAGAACGTGGGTCTCCAAAACCCGATGTCGTAGGTTCAAATCCTACAGAGCGTGATTCCGTTCTTCTTAGGTCGAATTACAATGAAATAACTTCACTAACTTGTAACTTGAACAGCAGCCTGAATTTTTGACCTCCTGCGGATTAAAGAAAGGAGGAGGTCAATCAAAAAAAGAGATGTTACTTAATCAAAGATCCAACTGATCACCGCGTCTGTATTGTAAATATGCAGTTACGAATAATCCAGCCAAAGTAATAGGAATTAGACCTAACACGATTCCAAATAGTAAAACTTCAATCATTTCGATTTGTTTGAAAGGGGAAAAAAGAAAGGTAATATCTATCCCTAAATATTAATCCGAATCGCCCATGAATCTCAATGACCAAGAATTGACAATTGACGAGGGAAGGAACTATAGAATACCTGGAATCTCACAGAAACATTTATTTTGATGAATTGTTCATTCAATTAATTTCAAATAAGTCGTATTTTGCTCAGACCAATAAATAGAACTGGGGTTATAGTTGAAGCCGCCAGTAGAAAACCGAAATAACTAGTTATAGTAGGCATGAAGGAGCTAAATGAGATACGTTCTTTTTATACATATGTTTATAAAACACTTACCTAAGTTTCCATTTTTGAAAGATATGAGGATAAGAAAAAATACCAATTGACAGAATCAGTGCCAATTGAAAGTTTTTGATTCATCAGTCATTATCATTATGGACGGCACTAACAAAAATAGAGTGACAGAGGTAGAAAAAAAAAAAAAGATTGATTCATCATCTGTGACATCTACCGATCCCGTGATTCCGAATCAACAGATTCATTGAGCAACTCTTGAGTAAAGTAAAAGTAATAATAACAAGAACTTTGTCGTGGAATTTCATTCACAAATAAAACTCTCTTTGAATCACTATGGAATCAAATTTGAAAATCATTTCTATTTTGATCATTTCTTTTCTTTTTCAATTGTATCGAATCCATTTTTGATTTTGGAACGAACGACCTTATAACACCCCTTACTTTACTTTAACTCATTAGATTCAGTAGTAGGTTCATTAATTGCACATAATATCTCGAATGAAAAGAAAAAAGTATCGCACGATCGCTCGAAGAAAGAAAACCTTTATTTCGGTCCAACTCAATTCTAAGACTAGTAATTCTATTATAAGACTAGTAATTCTATTATAAGACTAGTAATTCTATTATCTTTTCCTTTTAAGTTCTACATTCTGTCTTTCCATATTATGGAGTCCCATCCTTGTAGCTAGGTCAAGAAGGAACCTTTGGACCTAATGCAGCAATGGTTGCATCACGAATATTGATTGTTCCAATTATTGTTTGTTTTGTTTCTTTCATCGAATACTCTCTACTACTGTTATTGTATGTTATTGCACTACTAACCAATAACCAATTCCTTGAAATGAAAGGATTCGAACAAAAAACCCTTTTCTACAACCATGAAAGGGGAGTTTCCGGATTTCGCATCTAATTGAATTGTAGGAATATGATAATATCTTTCATGAATTATTAGAACCCAACCTGTCGGACTCACACTTTACCAGATCTTCAGTTTGTAGTCCGAAGCTAGTAATGGAAAGAAACCCTATACTAAGGAATTTGAGGAATTTTCTATTGAATGGCACATGGTTCTGCATAGATAAGGAACAAGAAAGGAAGAAAGGAATTATGTACCACTTCTTTTCGATACTGATTGAAATTGCGTTGCTGTGTCAGAAGAAGGATAGCTATACTGATTCGGTATACTCTAAAGACACCCTCGGTACACTATTGACGATCTCACAAAGATGAAATATCAGTGGGTTTCCATTTACTGATCCCATCTTTCACGGAATCGATCCCCCCTTTGACTGTACAAGAATATGCGGAGCTCAGTATGTCTGGAAGCACGGGAGAACGTTCTTTTGCTGATATTATTACCAGTATTCGATACTGGGTCATTCATAGCATTACTATACCTTCCCTATTCATTGCGGGTTGGTTATTCGTCAGCACGGGTTTAGCTTACGATGTGTTTGGAAGCCCTCGGCCAAACGAGTATTTTACAGAGAGCCGACAGGGAATTCCATTAATAACTGGCCGTTTTGATCCTTTGGCACAACTCGATGAATTTAGTAGATCCTTTTAGGAGGCCCCAATGACTATAGACCGAACCTATCCAATTTTTACAGTGCGATGGTTGGCTGTTCACGGACTAGCTGTACCTACCGTTTCTTTTTTGGGGTCAATATCAGCAATGCAGTTCATCCAACGATAAACCTAATCCGAATTATAGAGCTATGACACAATCAAACCCGAACGAACAAAATGTTGAATTGAATCGTACCAGTCTTTATTGGGGGTTATTACTCATTTTTGTACTTGCTGTTTTATTTTCCAATTATTTCTTCAATTAAGAGAAAGAGAATAGTAGGAATTCTCTTATCCCATTCGGAAGGATCTCATCTCATAATTATCCATGACTGTTTATGTCTCTAGCATGACCACTTGATTAAATGTGGAGGGAAGTGGGGTAAATGGCCGATACTACTGGAAGGATTCCTCTTTGGCTGATAGGTACTGTAACTGGTATTCCTGTGATCGGTTCAATAGGTGTTTTCTTTTACGGTTCATATTCCGGATTAGGTTCATCCTTGTAGGAATTGTATGAACTGAGTTGTAGACATGAAAAAGTAAGAACTCAACGGGACCTTACCCCCCTTTGTCTAATTCGAGGGGTAAGGTCCCGTTGAGTTCTTACTCTTCCAACGAGACTTTGATCCATTCCATAACATAAAAGTTCGAAATTCATCCAGTCAACATAAATATTCTATTCGTATAAATGAAAAATGGGCCTTTTGCTCTGATGTTTCAAACCACTCCATTCCATTTTTTCTGATGATGTTTTTGAAGAATTAACCCCATTGATTGATTCAGAGTATCTGTTCCTCCATAGTATCGATTCTTCCGAAGTCAGAAGAAAGAAGGAATCAATCTATTTTCTGGATAACACAATATGGATTTCTGTAGATGAGACATCATGCAAATCAAATCGTTTCGATACTAATAAAACCCTACTCTATTTATATTTTATATTTATTTGATTATCTCATCAAAGCTTAAATTTTTTTTTTATTATTATTTTTATAAGTTCACTGAAGAAGTTCTATTTACTCAATGAGTTACCCACTCCCCCCCCTTTTTTTTTTTGTTTTGTTTGTCCACTACTTTTTTCTTATAAATCTACTTTTTTCTTATAAATCTAAACAAATAGGTTTCGATAAACCTAGAAAAAATATAAATAATATTAATATATATATATAAAATAATAATAATTATAGAGTAATCTTTGATGAACGGGATCAAGAATCATTATTATTATTATTTCGACACAAGAAAAGGAATTTTCCACCCTTTTCTTGTGTCGAAGATTAGGAAGACGAGTAATCTCTCCTAGAATCATTTGTTCCTTTCATTTTTTGCTTGCTTTATATTCTCCTCCTACTTATTCTATTCCTATTCGAATCAAATTCGAATAGAATATATAGAATAGAAAACTATTGATGTATTTCATGGCATTTACAATTTGGCAATAGTGACATAATCACACCAACTTGGATTGAAAAAAAAAAAAGGGGGGGGTCAGGGTCAAGTCAAATAGTCGTCTTCGCAATATACATACTAGTATATTACTAGCCGTGGAATACAAGTAATTCCCGACATCTCGCAGAAAAACAGTATAAACAAAGCAAGCAAGGCAAAAGGCTTTTCATTATTTTTTTGGACCATACATAATTGCATCAATCAACAAGAATTTGACTCTTTTTACCAACTTGATGTTGATAAATCCGTGGATCTAGAAATTCATTTCGGACAATTGAACCTTCTCAAACTGTTTCTTTTTAAGAACCAAAAAGATTTGTGCCAGAATAACAGATGCCAAGAAGAACAAAAGGCCTTGGACACGTGATGGATCTTGAAGTACTATTTCTGCATCTCCCTGACCAAATCCACCCACATTGGGATTACTCGTTAATGGTTGATCAAGCTTGATGGATTCACCCTCTGAAACAAGAAGTTCTAGTCCTGGAGGTATAATATCAAACACTTGGTGTCCATCCGATGCCTCCGCTATGGTTATTTCGTACCCCCCCTTTTCTTTACGTATTATTTTGCTTACTATACCTGCTGCTGTAGCATTATAGACTGTATTGTTACTCTTGCTACCATCAGGATAAATCTGACCCCTTCCCCTGTTCCCGCCTACGTATATAGGATATTTTAAGAAGTGAACGCCTTTCTTAGTAGCGGGGTCCGGGGAAAGGATATGCATAAAAATCGTTTTGGTGGACAAAAACCACTTTGGTTTCTAGTTGTTCCATATACGTCTGCTTTTGTTCGAATGAGCGTTCTGAAAAAACTTCAGTTAAGGTCTATAAAAAAGAGGATTCCTGGGTTCCTTCCACAATGCTGAGAAAGCATTCATTCTTCAATTCATTTCAAAATACTTCAATTGGTACGCGCAAGAAATAGGCCAATTCAGCAGCTTTTTGTTCAATTTCTCGTGGAGTCAAATTCTCATCAGTGCGAGTCAAGGGAACGGCTCCCTGGCCTCTAATTTCCATATAAAGGACACAACGAGGATAAAGACCCTCTTTAATCTCTATTCTAATCGACTGGATATCTCTCATAAGGAATCGAAGGAAGATGCGACGATTTATTCCAGGAAATCCCCAATGAAAAATAAACACTATTCCTTCTTTTTTATCGAATCGATCATAACCACTACCTACATTCCACGAAATTGTGCACCACAAATAGGAGCTAATGAACAGACCTGCGATTCCATAGAAAGACATCACGATCCCTTGTGGAAAAAAAATGATTTGCTGAGACGGAAATAAGGATATCGGATTCCTACCAAGATAACTAGAAGTTCCAACCAATAAGAATCCTAGTGAACCTAAAAAAAGGATACAGGCCCAGCAGAAATTACTTGTTTTTCGAGACCCCGTTATAAGTTCTATCCATATACGTTCTGATCGCCAATTCATACTAGATCCAGTTGCAGTTTATTGGAATTGAGAGAATAACCCAAATAATTTGACTTTACTTTTTTTGTTCCCGAAGTAACTCTCATCAACTAGCACTATTATGATGTGAACCATTAGGAGTAATTCATCGAATTGGTTAGATAGAAAAAAAGAACATCCCCTTCATATGATCCCACTATGGATATCTACATAGATACATTGACTTTCCATTTCAGACATCTGCTGATCTATTTTTAAATAGCTATAATGCATTTATCCATATATCATGTTTCCACATGCATAACAGCTCTTTCATTTGTGTTCGGAGGAAGCCACATGTTGTACGATATTCCACTAAATAGATGTCTGTATTATGATCCAAGTCCAAGTCGTGAAATAAATTGATGAGATTTGATCCCATCGGATCTAGACAATCTTGTTTTTTTGAACATGAAGAGATAAAGAAGCCATTGCAATTGCCGGAAATACTAGGCCCACTAAAGGCACAAAAATAGAGGGTAAGTTGTTAGTTGTCATAGAATGGATACCTCGATTTAATATTTGTACCTGTTATAAAGATATCTTATGATAAGTATATCTATTATAAGTATATAATAATAAGTGCAAGGAATGTAGAACTAAATAAGTATACCTATTCACCTTTCTACATGAAATAGATATATAATAATCCACTTTATTATTCTTGTCCTCTTGTCCTTCTAATAAAGAAAGAGTTTCTTACAAGTCAAGTTCCCAAAAGATTCTAACGAATCCGATCCAACAGGGATTCCTAGTAAAAATGTGAGTTCTCTGGAAATATAGAAATATGCAAGATTTCTATTCTATATTTTCTATATTTGAATTATTCTATATCTATATATCTATAATACGTTCTATAATACGTAAGAAGGGAACATGAAATTCTTTTTATTTTTCTAATTTTGCAGAAGGAAGAATTCACTCTTTTATCCTGTTGATAGAGGCTTCCTGATTACTAATTATGAATATAGGTAGAAAAAAGAGATCTGGCGGAAAAAAGAAAAAGTAATTATCCGAAACTTCTGATTCTTTCTACAATTAGATCTTATGCCCTTAAGGAAAACTCCATTCTTCTTATTTTTACTTTGATTCCAATAAACTAAATACTTGTTCGCCACAAACACAAATAAAATAACTGAATTTAATGCTCTACTTGAGTGAATTTTTATTCAAGGGAAAGAAACCGTGAAGCTGAAATAACTCACTCAGAACACCTTTTAAAGGATTACGTGGTACGATTGGGTCGAATAAGCCCTTATGGAATGAATACTCAGCCGCTTGTGAACCATCAGGTACTGTCTTATTCAATGTTTGTTCAATTACTCTTTTACCCGCAAACGCAATGTAGGCATTGGGTTCGGCAATAATGATATCTCCCAACATACCAAAACTAGCTGTCACTCCACCGGTTGTAGGAGATGTAAGGATTGGTACATAGAATAACTTTTTATTTGATTGATAATTATATGAAGCGGAAGATATTTTCGCCATTTGCATCAAACTCAAACTTCCTTCTTGCATGCGCGCTCCTCCGGAAGCACACACTATAATAACAGGTAGAGATCTATTAGTAGCATACTCGATCAAACGGGTGATTTTCTCGCCTACTACGGATCCCATACTGCCCCCCATGAACTGAAAATCCATAACCCCAATTGCTATGGGAATACCATTTAGTTGACCTATGCCTGTTTGAATAGCCTCAGTTAACCCTGTCTTTCTTTGATAAGAATCGATACGATCTTTATAAGGTTCCTCCTCCGAATGAAATTCAATGGGGTCCATAGAAACCATGTCTTCATCCATAGGATCCCAAGTGCCCGGATCAATCGAAAGTTCGATTCTATCTGAACTACTCATTTTCAAATGATATCCACATTGTTCGCAAATATTCAGTTTTGACCTAAAAAATTTCTTATAATTTAATCCATAACAATTTTCGCATTGAACCCACAAATGCCTGTATTTTTTATTTATATCGAGATCATTATATCTTTCTCTCATATTGAAATCACTGCCATTTGTGCTAGGTCTTATACCGGAACTCCCGCTGTCACTACTATTGAAACTTTCACTACAAATGTAACTATA
>JASUTR010000024.1:152500-165000 GCA_035048495.1 Euptelea pleiosperma
AGATTCAATCGGAAATATCGACAAATTCTTGCGTAGTCCAAGGAAATGAAATAAGGCCCGCTGCTACAATTCCATCTCTATCGAATTTGAATATCAGAATAGCTGATATAGTCATGATTCAATGGGTCAGGTCCACTTACTTTTTCTTTTGTTGATTTCTAATCTTTACGATGGATTTGATTGGAATAATGGAAAAGTATGAATATTTGGCGATTCATAATTGGGATTGGATAGATAGAATATCTATGTCCCAGGACCAAAAATATTGAATAATGAAACATGAGTAGGAGTATAACCTGTAGTGACATAGTCGTCCTCTCAATAAGTGGGATGACTTATTGAAAGTAGGATTTTTCCGCGTCGTTGGTTACGGAAACCCTAAAATCAACAAGATTTGTAATTTGATCCGAACCTCAAAATTCCTGTAAAATTACAGGCTTTGTATAGGGATTCGTGTCGGATATCGATCCGCACTCGGGGTTAGTTTGCGTAATTCAAGAACATAAAATGATGAATTTTTCCCAGAAATTGATTGAGGGGTGAGAATGGTGGGTTGATTTCAAACATTTTCAGTAATTTTTGGAGAGAGAATTTATCAAACTACAAAGTAGATCAACAAACATTCAAAGAAGATTGAAAGAGAACCACAACATGATAATCAAACTAAAATTCATTAATATATTTAAAATGCCTACAAAAGTTGAATAAACAAAAGAAAAATTATCTAAAAAGCAATACAAAAGAGAAGCTAAGCTAGAGAGAGAAAGAAAGAGCTTAGAGAGAGAAAATAAATAGAGATTTTAGAGAGAGAAGTAAAGAAGAAAAAGAAGAGAGAGAAATGAAGAAACCTAGAAAAAAAAAAGAGTTAGAGAGAGAAAGAGGTCTCTACCTTAGAGAGAGAAAAGATGAGAGAATGGAGTGAGAGAAGGTTAATTGTTACCATTTTGAACCATTGTTGGATGTGCCCGTGTTGATCATGGTGACGGGGAGATGGTGATGATGATGGTGTAGGGAAAGGAGGCAGCACATGTGTGGTGATTCGCCATGATCACCGAGAGAAGATGATGGTGGAGGTGCGATGCTTGATGTGGAGTTGCAATCCGACTGCCAACTTGAATGGAGAGCAGAAGGGCAGTGCAGTAGCTTGTAGGTTTTGGCCGGGGAGAGAACGGCTTAGAGAGGATTCAGGGAGGTGCTGCTTGCAAGATTTGCACTGGTGTAGCAGCAGCTTGTTGAGGATGTAACGGTGGTGGAATCCATGGGGGTGGTGAGTGCAGCAAAGAGCAAGCCGTGAGTTGGCTCAAGGAGACGGTGGAGGAGGCGGACGAACCAGGTGAGGATGTTCCTCCCCTCTTTCTTCTTCTTCTCTTTTCTGATTTTTTTTTTTATATTTCTTTCTTCCTCTTTTTTTTTTCTATTTTTTTATCTCTTTTCTTTTGAGAGGGAGAGACGACAGCGGTGTGGGAGGCAACTTGACGGACTGGAGTTGCAGGTTGCAACTCCAGCAACCGTTGGAGATGAAGGAGAGGGCAGTCGCTGGTGATGGTGGCGGACCAAGAGGTTGTGGTTGCAGGCCTCCAATGGAGGACGGTGGTGGCTGACGGCTCCTCTTCTTGGAGTGGAAAGAACGGTGAAGAGAGAGGTAAGAGTTGTGTAACGTGTTGAGGGAAGATAGAGAAGATAGAAGAGAGGAATAGAATGTGAGAAGGGCTCACCGTAGCATGCTGTGAAGAGGACGGTGGTGGAGCACAGTTCGCCGGCCGGAGTTGCAGACCTGCAACTCCGGCAAAAGAAGAAGAAAACGAAGAAGAAGAAGAAGAAGAAGAAGAAGAAGAAGAAGAAGAAGAAGAAAACGAAGAGGAAGAAGAAGGATAGGAGGAGAGGGGGAGGACCCTCACCAGCTCGCTGTGGTGAGGACGGTGGTGGAGCTCGGTTCGCCGGCCGGAGTTGCAGACCTGCAACTCCAGCAACAGAAAAAGAAAACGAAGAAGAAGAAGAGGAGGAGGAAGAGGAGAAGAAGAAAAAGAAGAAGAAGAAGAAGGAGAAGAAGAAGAAGAAGAAGAAGAAGAAGAAGAAGAAGAAGAAGAAGAAGAAGAAGAAGAAGGAGGAGGAGGCGCTCCACTCCTCACCGGCGATGGCACGCCGGAGGAGAAGAAGAAGGGGAAAGGGAAGAGGAGGAAAGGGTGTCCGAGCGGGGGTGGAAGAAGAGAGACCCGAAGGGTTTTTAACCCTCTCCTTAAGTAGAAACCGTGGGTTTCTAAACTTAGAAACTCACGGTTTCTAAAAGAACTTTTTTTATTTTTTATTTTTTTTATTATTATTTTATTTTTATTTTTATTTTTGAACCAGGGGTTTTGCGGGCTTGGGCTCGAGGTTAATGGGCCGTTTGGCCATGACCACTAGGCCAAGAGCTGATGCCACGTGTTGGCCAGTGGTTGGCCGAGAGATGACGCCACGAGTCGGCCAGTGGTTGGCCAATGGGAACACTAAAAATCGTGGGCCCAGAGTGCATCGGCCATGGGCCAGAAGGTAGGTGAGAAGGATAGTGGGCCACTGGGCTCGATGGATGTGGGTTAGGGTGCGTTTGTTTGCCAGGGGAGAAAAATGCATTTTCCCCTTGAAATACCCATTAAGGAAAAATGTATTTTCCTTTCTTCGAAAATCGAGCTCTACGCTCTCAGCCACAATCAATCATCTGAGGCATTTCTCTACAATCAAACCTGCCTTAGGGACTGATATTTTACAATGGAGATCGGGTGGTTGATAGGATGGATGATCGACTGATTGGTAGCACGATCGGATGGTCGGATGCATAGAATTGATAGATCAGATGGCGATCTATAGAGATTCAACAGCCCGATGGAAGATCCAACGGTCAGAAAGCTAAGGGAGATGAGACAGAGCCAATGAGCAGGAGTTCTGGGGTTAAGTCAATAGATTCGAGGACCGAGAAATGAAGAGAGAGAGAATAAGGAGAGATGAGAGAGAAAATATCAGAAAAAGTATTGGCAGAGGGTCATGAACCCTGGTTTTCCATTGTTCTTCACTTGAGCTTTGCCAGTAGAATAGGCCATCATTTGATGTGGCTTTAAATGCTTTGGTCCTTCTCTTGGTTATCAGCTCTCCCGCTCTCGTGGTTCCTTGGGCCAGCTCTTCGATCCCCTTGTTCAGCCCATAATAGGCTCATATCTTCTAGACATAGCCTGTGGACTCTTTAAGCTTTGATAATGGGCTTTCATGATCCATGTGGGCCCACAAGTCTCGAGAATCATCCAATCAGGGTTTCCTGCGACAGAAGAAGCGCGTAATGAGACTTAATCAGAACGGCTTAATATCTAAACTTCTAAAAATGTGTTTAATGCATGCAAATATATCATTTCGTCCAGAAAAGTGTGTTCTACGCAACAGAAGAGACTCTTACGTAGAAAAGTAGGTAAATAGAGTATTTTACGTAGGAGAATGCAATAACGCTAAAAGGATAATTGCTTAAAATAAGCACTTTTGAGCGAATATCACTTATCATTATAATGAACAAATGTTCAACTTTATAACTATACTACTATACTATAACTTATAACTCATTATAATTAACTCATTATAATGATAACTTCTTATGATTATGAAGATTGTTACTTTTTTTTTATTACAAATATCAAGAATATCTCTATTCTCCACTCCAAAATGAAGACTCAGACTGGAGTTTTGTGGAAAAAGCCCCTTATCGGATTTGAACCGATGACTTACGCCTTACCATGGCGTTACTCTACCGCTGAGTTAAAGGGGCCCATTTGATTCAATTACTGAATGAGCCACTAGCCACTATGAGTCTACCGCATGTACCTATGTATATAATATATGTACATATATGTCTGCATAGTGACTCTTCAGGAACAATAAATTTTTGTACTTAGAAAGTCTAGGATAAAATGCTTATTTATATTTGAATTTGATAAATATCAATGCAATGCATTGTTTCAAAACCGACCCTAATTGTTTTGCTTTTATTGACCCCCATCAGAACGAAATTCACTTGATTGATACACAATTCGACATAGATCCAAGATATTTCATCGAATCATGCGATGAAGAGATTCCACTCGTACCCTAAACCAAACTCTTATAGAAAACACAAATTTCTATTACGTGTTGATCCCTTCCCAGATTTACAAGTTCTGCATCACCCTTTTTGAATCAATAAAAAAAAAAGACACTTTCTATCATTTCTTAATTTCCTGGCTTAGTGTGAAATAGAGATAGGCATATCTCATCTTAACAATGCGTGAATCAATGAGTGAAAGTTGAAGAAATGGAGTTTAACCTTTTTTCTGTTGGACAAATCACTCCCTGAAGGGATCCTATACTTCATATTATTTATACATATTATTTATAATTTATACATATTATTTATATATAATGATATATATATATATATATATAATTATAATTATAATATTATAATATATAAAAATATATAAATATTCTAATTTATATATTTATAATTTATATATAATGATATATATATAATTATATAATTATAATATATATATATAATTTATATATAATTAATATAATAATTATAATATTATAATATATAAATATTCTAATATATAGAATGGTTCATTCTATAGAATAGTTCATGAATGAAGAATCAAAAAAATAGTTCATGAATGAAGAATCAAAAAAGAATTCTATGGAATCATGAAAGTCGGAAAGATTCTTCGGATCTAGTCATACCATTACATTATATTGACAATTCCAAAAAACTGTTCATACTATGAGCATAGTATGATGGCGATCGGGCAGGTATGCCCCCATCGTCTAGTGGTTCAGGACATCTCTCTTTCAAGGAGGCAGCGGGGATTCGACTTCCCCTGGGGGTAGGGTACTACGAAAGGAAGTTGATCATGGATTATCAATAAGTCTAGAATTTATTCTTCCTGGGTCGATGCCCGAGTGGTTAATAATGGGGACGGACTGTAAATTCGTTGGCAATATGTCTACGCTGGTTCAAATTCAGCTCGGCCCAATAATTCGCCGATCCATTATTAGATGATATAACCAATTTGTCCTACAGAAACGCCTGATATGGAGGAATAAAGAAAATTATCCATTTTTCTGTTATATCCCTATTTATTTGTTCCCACATATTCTGATCTTTCTAATGATCTAGATTCATATCATGATCTATAAATATAAGGAAAGGAGTAAAGTAAAGAAAAAAAAGAATCTTTTTCATTGAAAGATTTATTATCAATCGATTTCGATTTGACAATAGGATTACTAGTAATCCGTGTCTTTCTCACTAAAGTCCCTATCCATGTGGATATCAATATATCACTCGTGTCTCTGTTACAACACAGCGATTCTTAATAGAAACGGTTTGACTGAAATCATAAGAATATGTCTGCTGTACACCTTATTTCCCTGGGATTGTAGTTCAATCGGTCAGAGCACCGCCCTGTCAAGGCGGAAGCTGTGGGTTCTAGCCCCGTCAGTCCCGACCTAGGATCCTATTAATCCATCAATTCATCTCTCTATTTTCTATGAAGAGGGGGGACAAGGAGCAGGATCTAATTCCCAGTGGGGGATTCTTATTTCTTTTTTGTTTCTCATTTCTCATCGAACAAATACGAGAATTTCAATTACTTCAACTAGTGTCGAGGGGGAGAGACGTATGTAGATTGGTACAATTGTTGGTAGCACCATATTCAGGATTCCAATAGATACCGTACTGGTCTGGCTTTTTCGATTGCTCCTGATCCATGGAATGGAATAGAATACCCATATGTTTTACGGGAGCACATACACAAATTGGATTCGTTTATTGTACGATACAAAATTAACTTAACCTTAACATAGTTACCTGATATTCGCCCAAAAGTGCTTATTTTAAGCACTTATCCTGTTAGCGTTATCGCACTCTCCTACGTAAAACTGCTCTAATTATCCACTTTTCTACGTAAGAGTCTATCTCATTGCGTAAAACACACTTTTCTGGACGAAATGGTATATTTGCATGCATTAAACACATTTTCGGAAGTCTAAATATTAAGCCGTTCTGATAAAGTCTCATTACGCGCTTCTTCTGTCGCAGGAAACCCCGATGGGACGATTTTCGAGACTTGTGGGCCCAAATCGATCATGAAAGCCCATTATCAAAGCTTAACAAGCCCACGTGCTATAACTAGAAGATATGGGCCAAATATGGGCTGAATAAGAGGACCAAAAAGTCGGCCCAAAGAACGAAGAGAGTAGGAGAGCCAATGACCAAGAGACGGACCAAAGCGTTTAAAGCCACATGAGTCAGCAAAGAATGATGGTCGACTCTACTGGAGAAGCGTGAGGATGGTCACAGTGAAGAACAGGGTTCCAGACCCTCCGCCAGTGCTTTTTTCCATTTTTTTTGATACTTTTTCTCTCATCTCTCCTTATTCTCTCTCTCTCTTCATCTCTCGATCCTCGAATCTACTGACCTAACCCCAGAACTCTTGCCTATCAGCTCTATCTCATCTCCCTTAGCTTTCTGACCGTTGGATCTTCCATCGGACCGTTGGATCTTCAATCGGACCGTTGGATCTCTCTAGATCCGTCGATCTACCAATCTGAGTCCCAATCAAGTCACCATCCATCCGATCGCCATCAGACTGTCTGTCACATCATTCTGTGAGATGATGGACATCATCAACCCATGAGGGCCAATAGCCGGGCCCATCTTCATCGACCCGCTGACCGACCAGTTAGTGGACCCCGCGAATTTCAAAAATAATTTTAATTAAATGGGGGGTCCACTAATTGGGGAGATTCCCCATAGAAAAGTAGGTTTTTACTTAAAAAAAAAAATTAAAAATTATTTTTTATTTTCAAAAAATACCCTATTTCCATTAATGGAAATAGGGAGCTTTATAAGAGGAAGGAGAAGGGTTCGTTCGAACCCTAATCCCCCTCTTTTCTTCTCCTCTCCTTCCCCGAATCTTCGGCCCACCGTTTCCCTTTCTTCTTCTCCTTCTTTTTCTTCTTTTCATTCTTCATCTTCGTCATCTTCTTCACGTTTTCACCGGAGTTGCAGGCTGCAACTCCGGCCGACAACTCTCCCACGAGCTCTTCTCTCCCCACCTCTTCTCTCCCTTCTATCCCTCTCTAGCACGTCCTCTTCTTGGGGACGTGTTCTCTGTTGGCAGGTGGTGGCAATCTCATCTCCAACAACCCCCCGAAACGTTGCTGCACCAACGGTACCGCCTGCAACCACCGCCTGCAACCTCCGCCTGCAACATCTCCGCCTGCAACATCTCCCCCTTGCTGCTGCCGCCTCCTTCTCACCTTACCGCCCCCATCTCCATATCTCTATCCCACCAGAAAACCCAGCCGCCTGTCTCATCTACTCCTCTAAAAAATCGTGACCTCTTTCTTCAAAAATAGAAAACGAAAAAGAAAAAAAAGAGGAAGATGAAGAGAGGAGGAGAAGTGGAGTGCGCCCCTCATTGACTCCATTGCTGGATTGAATCTGACTCAGTCTAGCTCGTACGAACGTTGCAGTCCTTCTTCACCTTCATCGCCTTGCTCCAGCCACCAAGAACAACCATAAACCGTTGTGCATCCAACGGGGCTGTCCTCTAGCCGCCGCACCAGCATCCTTCCAAGCTGTGTTCACGCCCATCTCACAAGGAGCGAGCTCTCCTCTACCCCTTTCACATGCTTCATCCGCAAATTCCCACAGCCTAGTTTGGGCAAGCACCATCACCTTGTTGAATGGCCATCAACATTATCTTCATCTCTTGGTGAGTTTTATGGTAGGATCTTTCATTTTCTCTCTCCTCTTCTTTAGACTCTCTCTATAGTTTCTCTCTCTACCCTTATATGTTTTCTAGGTTAATGCTTACTGCTTTTTAGTTTTAGGATAGCTAAATTTCGTTCAAGATTCCATGTAATGGTTGTCATATTTTGATTATTAATAAAGTGAGTTCGATGAATGAGTTTTATGGATATTAAAGGTTTACTGTGAATATAGTGTCCTCCATTTTTAATTATTAGTGTCCATGTCTCTCAAAAATTCCCAAAGAATGTTTTAAAAATCCTCATCACCATTCTCACCCTTCCATCCTTTTATTTTTAACAATTTCTGAGAAAAATCCGTAATTTCATGTCCATTATTGCGCTAATCTGACTAATCCCGAGTGCGGATCGACATCCAACACAAGCCACTGTGCAAAATTGCTCATTCTACAGGTTAAAAGTTTCGGATTAATTAAAAATGTGTTGAAGTTAGGGTCGTTCTCTCAACGACGGAAAAACCCTACTTTCATTACCCCGATAGAATACTTTTCAGATTAAAACTACTTCCTTTTCTATCTCCGATTTTTTGTAACCCCAATTCCTAATTGGAAACAATCTATCTATCTCATTCAAATTGCACACTGAATTTTTGATATATGTGTCCCAGTCCCAATCCAAGGAAAGAGGATATTAAGAAAAAAAAAAGATCAAACAAAGATCCACCCTTCTTAGTGAGGGAATGAATAATCCCCTTCTCTTCCTATTTGAATGAAGGGTCCTATCGAAGAAAGAACAAACTCCAAACAAAATAGTGAATTAATTTGTCGAAATATTAGATCTTTTATACCGGGACCCATCTTTATCACATCTCTTTGTCTTCTAAGAAAATTAGATCATAAAAAAACTTAGTTTAGAGTTTAACTCCTTTTTTTCCATTTCACTTCTAGTTTGTGACAATGGAAGTGGAAGACGGGTCAGATGATACCTCATCAGATGATTGTCTAGTATAAGGAAGACGGTAGGTTATAGAAAAGAAAGAATGGAAATGAATGAGAAATTCAACGGGATTCTTGATTGGATCAAGAATCCAATTTTTGATTCGGTATGGATAAAAGATCTTCCTATGTTATACTATTCAATTCTCGACGATGAATCGATTTTATAGCTCAGATATTGTTATTCATGATATTGATCTGATTCAATATCATCGGGATGCAATTCATCCCATTGAATTTACAGGAAAATTTACAAGAGAAAGATTTATTATCTCTATGGGATTAGATCCCGAGTTATTGTGAAGTAAAAAAAATGATGAGATTATGGAAGTAAATATTCTCGCATTTATTGCTACTGCACTGTTCATTCTAGTTCCTACTGCTTTTTTACTTATCATCTACGTAAAAACAGTCAGTCAAAATGATTAATTTGAATGAAGCTTGACTTCTTAGTTCTTATCAATGATTGAAGAAATGAAAGGGATTCAAATTCCACGTCTTAAATGAGCAGTATATGAGATCTGATAGTATGGTAGAAAGAAATATATGAACCTTTCTACCACACTATCTATTATTGTATTGTATAAAGTTGTACTGTATAAAGATATAGGCTTAATTTAATATATATCAATCTACAATATGTATCTTCATATATGTACATATAAATTAAATATATGTAATGTACGTGTAATTGTAATATAGTACCCCAATTCTAGCTCTTCGCTACATCCATTTGATTTGTATTGATTCCGATCAATCCGAAATAATTGAATGTCAACTCTTACTCTTACGGTTCTAATTACTAGGTTTCTGATTATTTCCAATATGGATCCGGGGATCCGTCGAAACAATCAAATCCATGGAAGAAGAATAGTATGGGCATGTATAAAAGATAAAAGTATAAAAGAAACCAAGTAATCCTTTTTTGTTTTGTAGCATTCCGAAGAAGTAATTGATTGAGCCGTTGACAGACGATCCAAGGAGTTTTATGAGAAATTCTTCGGATTTGGAAAAGGAGTAGTAGATACCACCGATTTCTAACGCTTGAACCATGATATGAAGTGAGTTGATAAAGCATAAATAAGATTTCTAGGAGTATAAAACAAACGGTAAGGGCACAATATGTGAATCGCCCAACGCAAGAGCTTATTATGCGTAGTACCTCGTTGGACAACCACTATATCTATGTTGCCTACGGTAGAAAGTACGTATCTACGTAATAACAGAACGACTTCCTCTTTGAACAGTAAAGAGGGAAACAAATAAAAAGGGGGGGGGGTCGGTTGCTCCTCATTGTAATATCCATATATAATTCTGGTAAGAGCTAGTTCATCGAAATAAAATATTTAGGAAGAGTTAGGTTGGAAAAAATTTCATATCATGTGTATCCCTTTTACTTTCAAAATACGAACATGGGAATCATTGGAATATTTGTTTGATTGAAAGGTTATTATTCATATATTACATTACTTTAACTGGATTCCAGTTCAATTTGGAAATGGAGATCTTTTTATTTAAAAACGCTTTGCAGAACGATCTATGAAACAATTGATACAGTTTGATTACTTAACTCAATTAGTAGTACCCCTAGAGTCCACTTCTTCCCCATACTACGAGTGAAAGGGAAAATGTAAAGACTACCATTAAAGCAGCCCAAGCAAGACTTACTATATCCATGTGAATTATGTCCCCGATCTCTATGAATATGAAGGAATTCTTCCATTATTGATCACTAATAATATGGAACCAATGGCGCAGAGTCAAAAAGGGATTCTGACCGAACGCTATTGATGAACCAATCCAATAAATCCACCCATAACAAGTTCCTATATGATTTCTGGTAGAATCGGGAAGCATTAAGCACAAGCAAGATACGCAGTTACTCCCTTGGAATTATCAAGGAAATGTTATTAATGGAACATGTAGGAATAGTAAGACCCATTGTTTCTTTTGTTGCCCTTCATAAGCAAAAGGCATAACAATATACAATCAAGACAGATCACTATCTATCACATACCTCTATCTCCCGTTTGATCTAATCCTTACTGTCTTGTCTCCCGATTGTTTCACAGAGACAATCGGGAGACAACCTATTACATTCTTGACTGGGGGTTACCGAAAAGAAAGAAGTTTTTTCAACTTCTTTCTTTTATCTTTGATTCTATAAAAGCCAATTATCCATCTAATCCAATATTGATTGAATGTCTGAGCACTCAGAGACTCTCGTGAGTCTGTATACAAAGTATCTTCCACCCTTTCCACAACTACTAATTGGATTGGATTCCCCATCCGACTATTCAATCTAACTCAAGACTCAGTCAGCAGACCCTACACTAGTATAGTACTGGAAGGGAATCAGGAAGTCTTGATAGCCTAGCCCTTCCTATACTATAATCCTCCCTTGGATCCTAGGCGCAAGGATTGGACAGTCCTTTATAAAACCTCCAGATTCTTAAAATCAAGCATCGGCAGTCCTAGTCCTTTTCCTTTGCTTCGGCTGGGCAAGAATTCGGCGAGTTATATCAGCAGAAAGAATAAGGGATTTCGAGTTTTTTGTTGATCAGGCGACACCCGGATTTGAACTGGGGAAAAAGGATTTGCAGTCCCCCGCCTTACCACTCGGCCATGCCGCCAAACCGATACAAAATAGATGGAAATATTTTTGGGGGGTTACTTAATCCCTTTTTTTTTATTGGATTTGCATCTTGAATCCCGTTTTCCTTATCCCTTTCCTAAACCTAAAAGAAATCCCTCCTTTTTTTCTATTGAAAGATAAAATGTGGATTTTCAGTCACAGAATCAAAAATTCAGGGCAAATTGGAACCATTAACTATTGACTGTGAATTCATGAACGGTTCTTGGATTTGGATCTCAAATTGCGTTTCCTTAATGACATAAGAAAATGAAATTGATACACAACTAATCAGTATCAATTCTTTTCAATAATCAATCCTTTTCAATTTCAATTATAACAACAATTATGTGTATATGTAAACCCCAGAACAGAAATTTATACACAGATATATCTAATCAGGTATCTTATCTATGTATGCCTATAGGGAATTAAGGGAATTATCGTGCTTCAATTTTTCATTGAATATATTGAATATAAAATAGAAATTATGATATAGCACGGCCTGTGTTGCCCCAAGTAGAACTGGGATAGGAGATATGCGGATAGCTAGATAGCTATATCTGCGTGTGCTTAATAAATAAATCCCTCTTACACACTTCAATTGTATTCCAGGAATTCTACTAAAAAAGAAAATGGGTAAAAATTTCTCTCTTCTCTGCGAATCATTTTTTGAACAATGGAATCAGCGAAAAAAGTTAAGTGCTAAAAAAAGTAAACTCTATACTGTTCCTGATTATTCTGTCTTTATCTCATTCATAGAGAACAGATCAAATCCTGAATCCATTTATTTTTCTGGTACCCAATCGGACCGTATTATCATTATAATAGGTATAAATTGGATCACTTTGGATATTCTATACAAGACTCCATAAGTCTAAGCGGCAGAATTTTGTTTCCAGGAATCTTTTCTCAATTCATTTCCATTTGTATCTGTTGCAAATTCTAATTTGAGTAGAAAATTCTCTTTATTCCTCCGCTCATACGTATTTCATACATTACATATATTATATGGAGTTGGGTAAAATTTCATGTGATTCAGTAAACAGAATATACATTCCATCATTGCTAGATCGATCCATATGGTTCGATGAAGAATGAGC
>JASUTR010000024.1:175000-180000 GCA_035048495.1 Euptelea pleiosperma
AGAACTAATTGGATTGTTGCGAGCGGAACGAACGGGGCGCGCTTTGGAAGAAGCGATCTGTTACCGAGCCGTCTTATTGGGAATAACGAGGGCGTCTCTGAATACTCAAAGTTTCATATCCGAAGCTAGTTTTCAAGAAACTGCTCGAGTTTTAGCAAAAGCCGCTCTACGAGGTCGTATCGATTGGTTGAAAGGCCTGAAAGAGAACGTTGTTCTGGGGGGGATGATACCTGTTGGTACCGGATTCAAAGGATTAGTGCACCATTTAAGGCAACACAGCAACATTCCTTTGGAAATCAAAAAGAAGAATCTATTCGAGGGGGAAATGAGAGATATTTTGTTCCACCACAGAGAATTATTTGATTCTTGCATCTCAAAGAATTTCCATGATACATCAGAACAATCATTTACGGGATTCAACGATTCCTAAGAACAGATTCATCCTTTTAACTTAACTTTAACTATCTGGTCCGGTCATTTGATTTGGTAATAAAGATAATAACGAATAGAAAGGAATTAATGGCTTGGACCGTGTATCAACGGTAAATCTCCGGTAGAAGGTTCCATCGGAACAATTATTTATTTCAGGGTACCTCGTCTCTTTTTTTTTTTTGAAAAAAAAAAAGAGGAAGTGTGGGGAGAAATGACAAGAAGATATTGGAACATCAATTTGGAAGAGATGATGGAAGCAGGAGTTCATTTTGGTCATGGTACTAGGAAATGGAATCCTAGAATGGCACCTTACATCTCTGCAAAGCGTAAAGGTATTCATATTACAAATCTTACTAGAACTGCTCGTTTTTTATCAGAAGCTTGTGATTTAGTTTTTGATGCAGCAAGTAGGGGAAAACAATTCTTAATAGTTGGTACAAAAAATAAAGCAGCTGATTCAGTAGCATCGGCTGCAATAAGGGCTCGGTGTCATTATGTTAATAAAAAATGGCTCGGTGGTATGTCAACGAATTGGTCCACTACAGAAACGAGACTTCATAAGTTCAGGGACTTGAGAGCAGAACAAAAGACGGGAAGACTCAACCGTCTTCCGAAAAGAGATGCAGCAATGTTGAAGAGACAATTATCTCACTTGCAAACATATCTGGGTGGGATCAAATATCTGACGGGGTTACCCGATATTGTAATCATCGTTGATCAGCAAGAAGAATATACGTCTCTTCGGGAATGTTTCACTTTGGGAATTCCAACGATTTGTTTAATCGATACAAATTGTGACCCGGATCTCGCAGATATTTCGATTCCAGCCAATGATGACGCTATAGCTTCAATCCGATTAATTCTTAACAAATTAGTATCCGCAATTTGCGAGGGTCGTTCTAGCTATATAAGAAATCGTTGATTAATAATAAGATAAGTCAATTACTTCGGGAACTCCATAGATTTATTGAATCGGTTACTATTCCTGAATATCAAAAAAGAGATCAAAATCACTGGGGATATTATGTGATTACTTGGTATTCGAAATATACGATTCAAGTAGGCGAGTCGAGAAAGAGATGGTTGAATCAAAATAATTCCTTTTTAAGTTCTATTTCGGTTAGAGGGCAATATGAATGTTCTACCATGTTCCATCAACACACTAAAAGGGTTATACGATATATCCGGCGTGGAAGTAGGCCAACATTTCTATTGGCAAATAGGAGGTTTCCAAATCCATGCCCAAGTACTTATTACTTCTTGGGTCGTAATTGCTATCTTATTAGGTTCAGCCACTATAGCTGTTCGGAATCCACAAACCATTCCGACCGACGGTCAGAATTTCTTCGAATATGTCCTTGAATTCATTCGAGACTTGAGCAAAACTCAGATTGGAGAAGAATATGGTCCTTGGGTTCCCTTTATTGGAACTATGTTCCTATTTATTTTTGTTTCTAACTGGTCAGGGGCTCTTTTACCTCGGAAAATCATACAGTTACCGCATGGGGAGTTAGCCGCGCCCACGAATGATATAAATACTACCGTTGCTTTAGCTTTACCCACGTCAGTGGCATATTTCTATGCGGGTCTTACCAAAAAAGGATTGGGTTATTTCGGTAAATACATTCAACCAACTCCAATACTTTTACCAATTAACATCCTAGAAGATTTCACAAAACCCTTATCACTTAGTTTTCGACTTTTCGGGAATATATTGGCTGATGAATTAGTAGTTGTTGTTCTTGTTTCTTTAGTACCTTCAGTGGTTCCTATACCTGTTATGTTCCTTGGATTATTTACAAGTGGTATTCAAG
Source organism: Euptelea pleiosperma (assembly GCA_035048495.1). Lineage (NCBI taxonomy): Eukaryota > Viridiplantae > Streptophyta > Magnoliopsida > Ranunculales > Eupteleaceae > Euptelea > Euptelea pleiosperma. The sequence goes on from JASUTR010000024.1 coordinate 177,247, forward strand.
CTCTTATTTTTGCAACTTTAGCCGCGGCTTATATAGGCGAATCCATGGAGGGTCATCATTGACTAGCTTTCGAAATAGTCTTTTTTTTTTTTAGCTTATAGCTTATCCCACTCCAATGTATGGGCGGCTCAAGATAAGCTATTTTGGGAACATAATATATAAAACTACGGTATATACGATCTAGAGTAGTAGCAAAAAAGATTACGATCTTAGGGAATTGTAAAAAAAGGAAAGAGATCTAAAAGATCTTTTTCCTAAGATTCCCGTTTGGCCCAGTTATGTCATACCCCTCCAATGAATATTCTATTTCTATTTGTTCAGTCAATTACGATTCATAATTTGAATAAGAATTGTTATGTTATCTGGTTCCGATGTGCAATTAAACAAAAAAAAAACGCTGTTCTATAGAACGATTCCCATTTTATTTGATTTCATTCAATTCAACGATTGACCAAAATTCTAATTAATTGAGATCAACCAAATCCCGATATTGTATTGATATGTAATGATTCAGGCTAATGAATCCGTCCGTTTGTATTCATGCGGGATAATGATAAAGAAAAGGAAAAGAAGAATTTACAAATTACAAATGATATTCATAAAAAAATGGGTTCGGGGGGTCAAACTAGGTATATGTAATGGATAGAAGCCAACTCTTGTGTATGTTTCAAAGAATGATTCTAGAATCCGGTTTAAGATGTGAATGGTTGGTTTACGTTATGGAAGAAAGGCATGTATATGTGATATTAGATATTGACTAGTTATATATGAACTATCCATATATCTTATTTCCTTTACCATCCCACTGTGAATTCCGATGGGGATTCCAATAGAAGTCCTTCCGTTTCGTCTGTGACGAATGAATAAAAAGATGAAATCAAGCATATAGAAGAGAAAGAGCGAAGAATTGAAAGAATGGTTCGGAACAACGAAATGGAAGAACTAGCGCCGTATGGATTGACAAAGACTCCATGGATAACGAGATATCGAAGTAGTTTTGATAATTCAATAATACCATTACTTAAATTCGGAGTTCTTAGTTACTTCGACTGGATTAGTAATGGAATAATAAGTCATAATTCATTAGTTGATTGTATCATTAACCATTTCTTTATTTTGGTGCGAGGAGCTTACTATGAATCCACTGGTTTTTGCCATTTCCGTTATTGCTACTGGATTGGCCGTAAGGGCTTGCTTCTATTGGACCTGGAGTTGGTCAAGGTACTGCTGCGGGCCAAGCTGAAATTAAGATTTTTCTGCGTCGTTGGTTATGGAAACCCTAGATCTCAACAATATTTGTAATTTCTCAGAATTGGTTCACGTAATCTGCAAACACGCAGACTTGCATAGTGGCTCGTGTCGGATATCGTCCGCACTCGGGATTAGTTAGCACAATAAGAAACAAGAATAATCAGAAAATGCTTGGAATAAATGGAATTGTGAGAATGGTGGAGGTTAATTTAAAATATGCTTGAGATTGTTGTTAAAACTATTAGAATGAAAAAACATAAGAGAAACGAGAATGAAAAAAAACAATAAATGAAAACAACTTAAACTTGAATTTAAAACTTGTTCATTAAACTAAAAACAAATGCTTACAATGCTTGTTCAAATATTTTACAACGAAAATAACATTAAACCAAATTAATCTATAAAGCCATTAAAATATTACCCTAGAAAGCATGTAAAGGTAGAGAGAGAAAGAAAAGAGAGAAAGAAGGTAGGAAGGTTAGAGAGATGAATTAAAGAGAAGCTTACCATTGAAGAGGTAGATGGTGCAACTCCGATTAGATCGACCTCAATAGGATTGAGGATTATAGCCTTTGATTGTGGCGGATGAAATGGGCAGCAAGGAGACGTTGCTGTTTGAAGCTTTGCACTTCGAGGTGGAGGCGTTAATGGTGAGCTCGCCGGAGAAGAAGGGTGAAGAAGAAGAGAAAGAAAGAAGAAAGAGAGGAAGAGAAAGGGGAGGAAAAACCAACCCAAGAAGGAGAGATAATGAATCTCTTATAGACTTTTTTTTTCTTTTTTTGCTTGTTGTAAAAATAATGATCGTTGGATCTAGAGAGATCGAACGGTTGGAAATGGGTTAGTTAGATGAGAGAGAGTGACTAGGATAGAGAGATATGGGGAGAGAAGAATCGGTCAAGTGAGACCAATTCTCTCTTCTTGTTGCAAATGGGCATGGGCATGGGTCATGGTCATGGGCATGGGTCGTGGGTATGGGTCATGGGCCTCGGTCATGGGTATGGGTCATGGGCCTATGTTATGGGCCAAGATAGATAGATAAAGAGAGAAATAGGAGAGAGGTGAGAGAAAAATATAAAAATAAAAGCATTGGAGGGTCTTGAACCCTGGTCTTCTTTATTCTCTCTCGTCTGCTCCACCAATAAGTCAAACTTATCCTTTGATGTCAATTCGTGTGGCCTTTAACACCTAAGTCCTTCTCTTGGTCTCCAGCTATTCTCTCTCTTAATCCTTGTTCCGGCTCTACGATCCTCTAGCTTTGTCCATATATGTCTTCTACCTTTTTTATCCTAGCCTGTTGGCTCTTTAAGCCTTGATAAAAGTCTTCTGTGGTTGATCGTGGGCCCGCCAGTCCTCGAGAATCGTCCGATAGGGTCTCCTACAAGTGAAAAAGTGCGTAATGAGATTCAACTAAAATGCCTTGATACTGGACTATCCGAAATGCGTATATTTCATACAAATAGTCGATTTTCGTCTAAAGAATGCGTTCTACGCAATGGAAGAAAC
>JASUTR010000024.1:185000-190000 GCA_035048495.1 Euptelea pleiosperma
AAGTGCTCAAATAAAGCTTGTCCCTTGAAGAAATAAATGAGTTATAGTTATAATAGTAATATTAATAAAGATAGGGCTTTTTTCTTTTTTTTTTTTTTTATTCCAAATTGAAAAAAGGAAGAAAAGGAAAAGAAAGAATAATAAGAAATGACACTTCTATCATATATCATAGGAATGGAAATAGCCCCTATTCCTGTTGTTGTTGCTTCAATAACAAGAACAAGTATTTTTGTTATCAAATCAGATAAATCATTTGATCTATGATTCATTGGAACAAAACAAAAGAAAAGGCCTGGCTAGGTACTGACCAGGCCAGGCCGTGGAATAAAAGTACCTTTCGGCCGAAATAAAAGAGCTATTCTTTACTCTTTTTACTTTTACTCTTTTTTTTTTTCATTTATTTATTTTTTTCTATTGGAGATATCCCTGTTTGTTATCTAAATAGAATTAGAATTGAATTACTGATAAAATTTGTATATATCTATAGAACTATAGAATAAAGAAAGACTTTTTCGTTACTTCATGCATAACCATAACATAGTAATTCTCCTTTTTCACTTGGGAGAGATGGCTGAGTGGACTAAAGCGACGGATTGCTAATCCGTTGTACGAGTTATTCGTACCGAGGGTTCGAATCCCTCTCTTTCCGTTTCCTCTGATGACTTGCGATTTTTCTTTAGAATTCAAAAAAAAAAAATCTCGAGCCCTTTTGATTTTTTCATAGTTAAATGTCTGGAATATAAAATCATAAGAAAATTCAGAAATCAAGCAAGGAAAACGAGAAACCCCTTATTTTTTTATTCCTCACGTCCAGGATTACGTCCTGGATCATTAGATAGGAATCCAAAGATGAACAGAGAAACAAAGAATATCACTACTGTGTAAACGAAGAGTTTGAGAGTAAGCATTACACAATCTCCAAGATCATTTTAGGGGAAAAAGGGAATAGATTATCAATTTTTATACCACATATCCTATTTTGACACCAAGAAAGAAATTTGACACCAAGAAATAAAGTGATTTTCTAAAAAAGAAAGGAATTTGCAGAAGTTCATTTGTAATAAGATTCTTTTGTTACCAAAATTCTCTTTCATACCCACAATTAGATATTGTGGGGGACCCTAATAGGGTCCTTGTTCACTGGAAGTAGAAGGCCAGAATGAGGAAATGAGGTGATCCAGATTCATCGCGACTATCCAAGAATTCCAATGTTTGAATCGAGGGTTCATAATGTAAGACTTATCTGATCTTATCACTTGTTAGAATCTTTTTTTTTATCGAATAAATCATGAATGTTTGTAGGACAGTATTCAAAATCTCACCGAAAACTTACAGCAGCTTGCCAAACAAGGGCTAAGAGAAAAAAGAACACAGGTATGACTGGCATAACATCTACAATTGGATTGAAAAAAGCGTAAGCCTCGGGCAATTTGGCGAAGAAAAAACTACTCGAATGAAGGGCAGAATTAAGACAGATACAGATCAAACTAAAGATATTAAGCATAACAAACATTTCATTCTTGGAGATAATTGCATTTTGATTGAGTTATTGATATAAGGGGAAAAATGAAGAAAGTAAGGTAAACCAAAAAATCCTTCTTTTTCTTTGACTCACCCAATCAAAAATCCTTCCAGTCTCAAAAAACGAGAATAGAAGGAATCATACTTTCATACAATATCTTAATTGAATTATATGTAATGATCAATAAATTCAGTTTAATTCTACAACTACACGTGTCAAATCCTAGCAACAATCTAACCTATTCCATAGATATTTTGGTGGGAATTGACGAACAACCAATACCGATATTAGTGTTTATTAGTGTCGAATAGAAATCGAAATGGGGCGTGGCCAAGCGGTAAGGCAACGGGTTTTGGTCCCGCGACTCGGAGGTTCGAATCCTTCCGTCCCAGAGCAGTACGATTCTATCAGAATTCAGAATAAAGATTGTTCTCTTTAACAATTTTCTGTTTAATTTATTAATTTAAGAGTGTAATGTTGAATACAATGTGATCCTTGTTTCTGATTTCTAATGATTATTTTCTGAATCATATCTTCCTTTTCTTTCTCACAAACCGAATGAGTGCAAATGACATGCAGATGTAAATAAATCCATTTGTGATCCAGGTAGGATGGGAACATAGATCAATAGTTTCATTCAAAAAATCGGATGGGCCATTCAGCGTATGCCCGTCTCGCTCATATTCATATTCATATTGAAGTTAGTTACTTAGAGAAACTTTACGTCCTATATCCATTTGAATTCTCAATGATGCATTCGGAATCGAAATGCGAAACGAAAGAAAAGCCTCTATATTCCGTATCCTCTAAAATAAAGAGGATAGTCCAATTACTAATTCTCCGTGGATCCGAAATTCTAAACAGGCTAAACAGGAGGGAGTTCTTGGTACAAATTGAATTCCATCACTGAGATTAAGGCTCCTAAGACTGGGTTGGGGTAAAATAAAAATAGGAACAACGAATTCATCTGGACCCGTTTGGCTTTGTACTTAGACAAGATAGTCTAGCATCTTGTAAGAGGATCCCTTTTTATTTATGACTTATAATCCCCATAAAATTCGTCATTCGATACGAGTTAATAAGCAATGGAAGGTATCAATTTAAATATCTGTGTCTAGCCTCCGGATTTCATTAACAAACAATAAAATTCAATATGTAACAGATGTATTTTCTTTGGACCTCGTTTTTTTTATTTCACATCTGGTTCTAATGAATAATTGTAAATCAATATGGAATTTATGGAAAGATTCCTGAGCCTGAAGTAAGACAAAATACGTAGAAAATGAACCAATGCCTATATGTATTGTTATTGTTCTATTTCAGTGACAACGGCGTTTCGGTTTTGGAAAATAAACATATATTTCTTTTATGATGATCAAATTAGCGTCTCTTTAATCAATGAGATATCTGCTAAAAATTTTTAGCTACTCGTTATGATTGCGACAACTTGTTAATTGATTTCGAGATCAAATTAGGCCTTTACTGGAAAACTGTATTCAAATAAAGATAATGATGTCGAAGTAGGAAATTTTGGAAATTTCACATTTTTCATGATTCTTTATGAATCCTTGGTATTCGAAGAAGTGTGAGATTGGTGAATCTATCCTATCGAGTAACTTCTAACTTCCGGCCTTTCCGGGTCATTGGACTAGCTTATTTGGTTAATGACTCATACTCATTCTTTTCCGGTATTGGGAATCTAATTAAAGACCCTTCTTTAGTTTTTAGTTTAGCTGCTCGAGAAAGGATTGGATCTTTCATGATTGATCGTCTTGAACAATCTATTGAAGATGCAGATTAAAGAAGAACTCGTTTATTCGTGTTCTTTATAAATTGTTTCATTCATACAATAAAATATGGGGTTAATGAAATTGAATCCTTGCTGAAACTTCTCCAGAAAAATGCCTACCCATTCATATAGAAAAAGAAAGTATAGATTACTATCGTACCGATTGGGCCAATGACTATTCATGATTCCATACTGAATCAATTCCATACCGGTTCCAAACTAGAGGAATGTTATGGTAAAACTTCGTTTAAAACGATGTGGTAGAAAGCAACGTGCGACTTGAAGGACATGATCGGCTGTGGATTCTTACATCCACCATTTTAGATAGGAATGAAGGTGCTCTTGGCTCGACATAGTTTGTTCTGTTCTACTGTAACCCCTATTTTGTTGGGTTGTAAGTTGTAAATAGTACATGATGGAGCTCGAGCAGAAAGTATTGATTCATTTCTCAGGGGCAAGGATCTAGGGTTAGTGTCAATCAATAAGTTGGAACAACTTCGTAAGTATATCTTCGATATAGAAATCGAAAGGATCCAATTCGAACAAAAGTTTCAAATCCAAAAGGAAATTTTGTTGGAATTGGTAAAACCATTTCGATCAAAAGTGTATCACACGGGAATCAATCGTTCATATGATTCTTCGATAGAAAGAAATCACAAAAGGTATGTTGCTGCCATTTTGAAACGATTAAGGATCGCCGAAGTAATGTCTAAACCCAATGATTCAAAGCAAAGATAAAGGATCCCGAAACAAGAAAACACCATTTTCAATTGTCTCAACAACTGGATCAGAATGAGGAATTCAAAAAATGGATTCTAAACGAGACAAACAAAAGGGGTTAGAGACAGCTCAATAAATGGAATGCCTAAGCCTAAGGATTTTCCTTTGAGCTCTTTGAGAATTATCCAACTTGAGTTATGAGTACGAATGATTTTTCTTTTTTTTTTCGGGAAGGAAGAACAAAAAAACGAATCAAATCATAGTCTAATTGATTTGATGATTTTATGGATCTATTTGCCATTATATACATAAATTTGAATCATTCTTTCTCGAGCCGTACGAGGAGAAAACCTCCTATACGTTTCTAGGGGGGGCATTGTTCATCTACATCTATCCCAATGAGCCATCTATCGAATCGTTGCAATTGATGTTCGATCCCGAAGAGAAGGAAGAGATCTTCGGAAAGTGGGTTTTTACGATCCGATAAAGAATCAAACTTATTCAAATGTTCCCGCTATTCTATATTTCCTTGAAAAAGGCGCTCAACCTACAGGAACAGTTCATGATATTTCAAAGAAGGCAGAGGTATTTAACGAACTTCGCGTTAATCATTAATCAAACGAAATAAAAAAATAAAATAAAGAGGGGGGGTGACCCCTATCTAACTTTGTTTCATTTTTTCTTTACTATTCCCCGTTTTTCTTGCTCTATTCATACCTATTTACTATTCCATTGTTCCCATATGATCCCATATTATATAAATATATTCATACCTATTTACTATTCCATTGTTCCCATATGATCCCATATTATATAAATATATAAATTAGAAATATATAAATAACTAAATAACGACAAAAATATCTTCTATTGATATGAGACGGATAGAAAAAAGATCGAGTGAATAGATGAAATAACAGGATCTATAAATTTATGGGATTACCCTCAATCATCGGGTGGTTTTCGTTG
>JASUTR010000024.1:195000-205000 GCA_035048495.1 Euptelea pleiosperma
GGAGAACCTGCTCTTGCTGGCATGGAGAAGATGCTCCCCACAATGGAGGAGGCGGACCAGTCCGATCTAGTTGAGGGCGGTGTTTATAGGCTGGTTCCAGCGGTGGTGGCTGGCGCATCAAGGGAACACGGCTGGAGAAGAAGAAAGAACAGGAGGAGAAGGCGCAGGCGCAGGCAGAAGAGAGGAAGGAGAAAGAGGAGAAAGAAAGGGAGAGGAAGAAGGGGAGATGGCCGGAGTTGCAGACCTGCAACTCCGGCGAGGATTTTGGGAGATGACTTGTGGACGGGCTGCTAGTGCAGCCACCTATGGTAGCAGCAGGTGGTGGTAGAGGCGGTGAAAAGAAGAAGAAGGCGAAGGAGAGGACGGTGACTGTGTTTCTGGTTGGGCAGGGGGTTCACAACCGTTACGGGTCTTGCAACCAGCAAGAACGATCGGAGTTGCTACCTGCAACTCCGGTAAGTTAGAAGATGAAAGAAGAAGGAGAAGAAGAAGAAGAAGAAGAAGAAGAAGAAGAAGAAGAAGAAGAAGAAGAAGAAGAAGAAGAAGAAGACAGAGCTCCACCAGCTCGCCGGAGAACCCGCCGGATTCGTGGAGAAGAAGAGAAAAAAGAAAGAGAAGAAGGAGGAAAGAGGAGAGGAGGAAGGGTAGAACGTGGGGGAAGGTTTTGGGGATGGAGAGGAGGAGAGGGGAGAGGGATTAGGGTTCGAACGAACCCCTATCCTTCTCCTTTTAAAGCTTCCCTATTTCCTTTAATGGAAATAGGGGATTTTTTGAATAAAAAAAATAAGAAAAATAATTTTTAAATTTTTTTTTTTTTTTTTTTTTTTTTTTTTAAGTAAAAACCTACTTTTCTATGGGGAATCTCCCCATTTAGTGGACCCCCCATTTTTTAATTAAAATTATTTTGAAATTCACGGGGTCCACTAACTGGTCGGACAGCGGGTCGATGATGATGGGCCCGGCTATTGGCCCACATGGACTGATGATGTCCATCGTCTCACAAGATGATGTGACAGACATTCTGATGGCGATCGGATGGATGGTGACTTGATTGGGACCCAGATTGGTAGATCGACGGATCTAGAGAGATCCAACGGTCCGATTGAAGATCCAACGGTCAGAAAGCTAAGGGAGATGAGATAGAGCCGAAGGGTAGGAGTTCTGGGGTTAAGTCAGTAGATTCGAGGATCGAGAGATGAAGAGAGAGAGAGAATAAGAAGAGATGAGATAAAAAGTATCAAAAAAATGGAAAAAAGCACTGGCGGAGGGTCTGGAACCCTGGTCTTCATTGTGACCATCCTCACGCTTCTCCAGTAAAGTCGACTATCATTCCTTGCTGACTCATGTGGCTTTAAACGCTTTGGTTCGTCTCTTGGTCATTGGCTCTCCTGCTCTCTTCGTTCTTTGGGCCGGCTTTTTGGTCCTCTTATTCAGCCCATATTTGGCCCATATCTTCTAGTCATAGCATGTGGGCTCTTTAAGCTTTGATAATGGGCTTTCATGATCGATTTGGGCCCACAAGTCTCGAGAATCGTCCCATCGGGGTTTCCTGCGACAGAAGAAGCGCGTAATGAGACTCTATCAGAATGACTTCATGTCTAGACTTTCAAAAATGTGTTTAATGCATGCAAATATACCATTTCGTCCAGAAAAGTGTGTTCTACGCAACAAAAGAGACTCTTACGTAGAAAAGTAGATAAATAGAGTATTTTAACGTGGGAGAATGCAATAACGCTAACAGGATAATTGCTTAAAATAAGCACTTTTGAGCGAATATCACAACCCCCAACCAGCATATTGCCAATCCTTGGCAATTAGTGCGAAATAAGTGAGCTTAAAAGGGCTCTGCACATGCTGCACACTTTTTCATATTAGCTCAGGGAAAACACCGTTCGTCAAATCATTGAATTGATGCAAAAATAGTTACATGCTAGCGAAGAGTTGGAGAGTTTTGGCAAGACTACAGACTGATAATCATGACCCAGAATATTCAGACTCTGCGTGTGTGTGTGCTCAACATTCTCATCATCCGACAGTAAAGATTTCCAAATCACCTCTAAGTTTTTATGCCTCGACCTCAAATCTCACATGTTTAGCACTCAGAATAAAATCACACAAGAAGGGTTTTCTTCTTTTTCTCTCAATTTATATGTGAGGAGATATATTTAATATAAAGAGGCAAAAGATCTCACATATGTTTTATTTGAAGGAAGGACATCTTTAACAGAAGAAGATCTCATGATTGGAATACCACTTCACTCGGGAACGTCAGATCAAACTCTATAGCTTCTCTTTCTCCAATCTCCACATTTTATGATCGTACTATCCTAGAATCAAGTAGGACTTTCCTGGGTTGTAATGAGGCTTAGGTCAGGTGTAGAGAGATAAAGGGATACAGGATTTCAAAGATCTTGAGAGGATATTGTCATTTTCTTGCATTTTTCCTGCGACGTAACACCATTATCTGGTTCTTTTTCCTTTTTTCATATTTTTCTCTTGTTCTTGATATTTTTGAGACTGCTCAATTTCTTTTCAGCTCTTTTCATACTTTCTTTCTATATTTTGTTTTCAGCTTGAACCACTTTATTTTCCTTTTGATTCTTCTTCTTTACTTTTCTTTTCACGGTACACCCATATCAGTTATTCTTTTGTTCATCTCAAAATAAGGGTAGACAGTCATGCTTCGTAGCTAGACTGGATTTTAGGTTGATGGGTTTACAAAGAAAAGGCTTTTATAGAATGGCTCAAGGGGTTTCTAGTGAAGTATAATTCAGGTGAGTAAAAAGGCTGAATGGTTCAGAAAAATGGCCTAAATCATTTTCTAAGGTTTGCACTATCATGTATACTGTCTTGACTGGATACAGAGAAGGTTCTGTTGTAATAATCCAATTTTGATGTCGTTCCGAGTTTTATGATCGAAGCAAAAGATAATGAGATCTCTCAACGAATATTGCGGGCATGAAGAATAGTGAGTCATCCATTGACTCAGGATTATTGTATAACTCTCTGAAATGATTAAAGGCTCGAAAGCTCACTGGGTTAGGTCTCCACAATTCTTCTCACAGGATCTCTAGAGTTTCAAAACTTAGGATGACTCTGATGTTGATAGTGTACAATTGTGCCGAATCTGAGTTTTTCTAAGTTTTCAAACCTGCTGTAGTCACGCTTGAATTGACTCAACGCTAACTTTAAACAAAAATTGACATCCTCAATACTGACTTAACAGAGGTTTTCAGCTAATCAAAGTCAGGGTATTTGACACATTTTTGAAATTCTAGAAAACTTTTGGAGAACATCGGAAATCACCCAAAAAAACTTTTTTCTTTTTTTTTTATTATTTTTTTTTTTTTTTTTTTTTATTTTTTTATCAAAATGAAGACATGAGTTTTGGTAAATATGCACCCCCAACCAAAATATAGCACCGTCCTCGGTACTCATGACCGGGACATAAAATGATAACAAATCAGTGATGATGATACAAAGATTCAGGAAGAATGTTACCAAGTCGGCAGAAACTCGACAGTGTGTGATACCTGATGATCGGAAGAATGAATGTACCTGCATTGCCAAAGATATAACAATAATCACAAATGCATGAGACTCATGTACTCTAGGAATACCGGAATTGCCTTTCCGAAAGCGCTAAGTTTTACGTCTTCAGCCAGACATGACGGGGGTATATCAAGTACCCCCAACCAGGTTAAAACTCATGGAGACTGAGTGAATCTGCAGTCTTCCTGACACCTAAGGTGGAACGGAAACAGTTATCCTATCCCTTGTCTAGGTATACCTGTGTAGAACAGGTCTTTCTCAGTGTAGACTGAGAGAAGGGCATTGAGCTCTCTGAGCAGACCGGCAAAAGTACGGAGTTGATCTGGGAGGGATCGAAGCTTCTCAGTAAAGATTGAGAGGAGACTAGGAGTGGTTTCTCTGACCAGACCCGCAAAAACATTTAGTTCAGCGGGGAGGGATAGAAGCTTCTCAGTAAAGACTGAGAAGGGAGTAGTAGTGGGTTCTCTGACCGTGGTTAGCAGAGCCGCAAACTCATTGAGTTTTACGGGAATGTATCTGAATGGAGCAGACTCCTGCAGATCAGTAATACCAGATATATTGGACTCCGAGATGAAGTCAAACTCACAGTGTTCATGACACTTGGATAAATTATCTTCAGGAGAGTCTTGAATTAGACTCGCTACGGCACACGGGTCATCGATAATATCGACATAGGGTAGCCGGTGAAAATTGTTGACCTCTTCCTCGATGTTTCCTAATGTGATAGGGATGTTCCAATCCCTACATTCAATACGTCCCTCCTCGGTGGGGATTGGTAGGTCCAGGACAGCGGGAGGCCCATTTTCTAGACATGGCTCATCAGTAGGAATGTCTGCATTCAGAGCAGAGAGAGAATTATCAGAGATAGAGATGGGACTAAGTTCCTCTGTGCTCAGTCCAGATGTTGGTGCTGTTAAGGGCACCAAAGATTGAGAATCGGGTTTATCACTGTTGTTGCACAATCCAAGGGAGGTGGGGAGGAACGGTAGATCAATGACAGTTGGGATCCTACGATCGAGACACAGCTTAGTGTCATGAAGATCGACATCAGGGGCAGCAGAGGTAGAGTGAGAATTAGGTTGCTCTGAGGTAGGTTCAAGATTTGGTGCTGTTAAAGGCACCGAAGAAGGAAACACTGGCTCCTCAATAGTCTGGCTCGATCTAAGGGTGGGTACAACTTCTATTTCTTCCTCAAAATGGTGGTACTGGGTCCAATTGTGCGGCTCCTCATTATAGACAGTGGCCATATCATTCTCCTCAGGATAGGCTATTGGTGGACTAGTGAAGTTGACTTCCTCTCTCTCATTTTCTAATTGAACTAGACGTTGCTCGAAGCTCTCCATAGATTGCTGTTGTTGGTGCTCTAGCTGGGCAATGTACTTAGAGAGAAGGTCCTCTAGACCAGGGTTAGTAGCCAACGGAGGTAGTTCAACTAAGGGGAGCTGAGGTGCCACCTCTTGGTTGTAGTCCGACTGGGTATGAAAGTTGTAAGGCAAAGTGGAGTCTGGGACTAGTTGCTGACTCTGAAAATCCTGAGGGGCCCACTGTTGATCAGAATAGTCATTCTGTGGATATGACGGGTACTGGGATTGCGAGTATTGCCAGTCATACTCTCCATTGGGTTGATGGAACCCGGAAGGATAATTATCCTGTGGCAGTTGCTGCGGGAAAGCAGACTGTTCCCAACCAAAGTTATGGTGACACCTATTATCCTGATAATAAGTGTTGTCATAGGATGTCTGCATTGGAGATGGAAAGGTACAGACATCTTGCTGGATAGGAGGGTAATATCCTACAGACTGGGAATGGTATACAGGTTGCTGGACTGCGGCACGAAGGGCAGAGACTGAATTTTTAAGCTCTTGGAGTACAGAATTGTACTCCGGATCTCGGTGATTATCATACCCTGTAGAAGTGTGCGAGACTGGAGTATCATGATGATACGCAGAATTGTCATACCATTGTTGAGAGTGATCACCTCGATTCTCACAGAAACTGAAGTAGGTCTCATACAGAGGCCGTTTATCTGCCATTAGAGGCGATAGAGGGATGCGGTGGACTAACTTTCAGATCGAGTCAGTAAAAGGTTAGGACAGGTCCAACCGGGCTTCTACTTGAAAAAGCAAGCCCAAGATTTGGCAAAAAGTTGCCAAAAGGAGACACTGGAGTAGTGATTCTAAATGATGCACACCAAGCACAGATAATCCTATTCTAAACACTCAGGATATATTTTAGGCATTATCTTGTTAGTTTTGGGGCTAGAGTAGATTATGACAGTGGGCGGACCACTGGTTTATCTTTTAGCCGCCGGACTAACTGTTTGCACTCAGAGGTTCTCACCAGGCTACACTCTTCAGAGCGAATCCTTTATTACTAACTCTAGTCAACAACAAGGCAATCCGAAGCCTAGACAGACGTGCGGCACAATGGCTGTCTTAAGTACGTCCCAGACTAACCGGATTGGTCAAGTGTATAAGAAGAGTATTCCCTCGGGTTAAGCTAGGGTTGGTGCGTGTTCCTAGTCCACACGCAACTAACCGCCGAGTAGTCCAAGATGCCACGTCGAGCTCGGTGTACTTGAGTAGCAGGGACTTATGGGTGTGTTAGACAACAGGGACCCGCGCTCGTGGTCTTATTTCGATTGGATGTTAAGCGGGTTCGTTTTATGTAGATTTTTCCTCGAACACCGGGCTAATTGGCTCTACTTCTTGATTCTTTTTAATTAAATGGAGCCTTGGGATCAAATCAGTTGGAATGATGAGGTGGGTGATGAAATCCCACCAGTTTCAATTTGGAGCTGGGTCTGCTCTCTTAGAGTTGATTGATTAACGGCCACGCCACGCAAGTCGAAGAATATGGATGCGAAAGCAAATAGACAAGCGGCAATGATTCACCCAATAACACCGTATCGCACGCAAGGCGAGGATAGGGACTTACCTCCCGTGGGCCACGCCACGGGGTCGCCTCCGTGGGTAGAGAGGGGTATCCTAATGGGCTTGGGCCCGACTCCACCTCTTTGAGCTTTCGCTCTGGACCCACACTGGATCGTGTTCCTGCAGAAAAGTTAGATCGCACGGTCTAGGTATTTGGGATTCTATTTTGGAAGATCCTTGCCTTTTTAGGGTTCACTGAACAAGCACTAGATTTAGGCAAGTTTTTGAATTAGTTTCCAAATTCGAGATGGGTTAAAATTTAGGAATTCCCAGATTGGAAAATACCTAGATTGGAAAGTTTCCCGAACGGTGGAGATCTTCCAAGAAAGATTTGATTGCGAGATCCCTTATAATTTTGGGAAATTTCCCAAAATTGAAATTCTGCTAGATTTGGGATGTTTCCTTTTGCAGACTTTTCCAAATTCAGAAGATTTCTAAAGATAGAAATTCTTCTAAAGAGGAAACTTCTAAGAGGGGAAACCCTAATTAAGCAGAGTTTCAAGATTTTGGAATCTTTCCAAAATTCGCAAATCCTTGATTGGTGATTTCTAAAAATCTGCAGAATATAAAACCCTAATTTTTTTGAATTTTGATTTTTTTAATTTTTTTGGTATTTTCCACTTAATCTAGGGTTTCTAAAAAAACCCTAGAACAAGATCTAGTAGTTATATGGAAAGCAGTAAAATTCCTAAATTATTACAAATTTGCACTCGGCCTTCCGAGGCATTAAAAATAGTAATTTAAAAACTGCTAAAAATCACTAAAAACCAAAAATAGAAAGTTTCCAGAAAAGGTCGGGCTGGCCAAATTGAGCAGCTTTCCGATTTAGCAACTTTCCAATTCCGTCTTTACGTCCTTTTTCGCACTCCCGAACACCCGAGCGGCAGCGGCGCCATTTGAAAGTAGGATTTTTCCGCGTCGTTGGTACGGAAACCCTAATCTCAACAATATTTGTAATTATCCGAGACTTTTAACCTGTAAAATGAGCAGTTTTTGCATAGTGGCTCTCGTGTCGGATGTCGATCCGCACTCGGGATTAGTCGGATTAGCGCGATAATGACATAAAATGACGGGAAATTTGCAGAGAATGGAACATAATATTATTCAAATCAATTTCATTCATTCGAAAATGTCTCTTACAATCAAGTAAAAATAACTGAATTATAAAGCAATAAAAAAAAATTAAAATAAACTAGAGAGAGAAAGAGAGAACTAGAGAGAGAAAGTGAGAAACTCGACAGAAAACTAGAGTTCTAGAGAGAGAAAAACTAGAGAGAGGGTGAAAAGTGACCACCTTTTTATCTTATCGTGGGCATGAGTGAAGGTCGGCCCATGGTGATGGATGAGATGGTGGTTGCCCGGCCTTGCTCGGTCATGATGATGGTGATTCGGTGGTTTGCAAGCAAGGGGTCACCGGTTGAGGATTCGAGTTGAAGAGATGAAGGCACCGTTTCAGACCTGCAACTCAAAGTTGCAGGTCGTGGAGAAGATCACGATCTCGTTTTTGCTACTGGTGAGGATTTCGATGAAGACCATGGAGGAAACCAGTCTATGGAGATGCTAGAGATATGGATGGAGGGAGGCTGGGTTGAGGAGCAGCACCGTTGTAGGTTTGGGTAGCCACCGTGATGAGTTTTTGCCGGAGTTAATGGCGGACAACAAGGTGGTGCAAAGAGGAGGTTCAGTGGAGTGGGGGAATCTTTTGCAGGTCTGTGTGGTAACGAAGGGATGAAGAGGTGGTCAAATCCACGGCTTAGAGAGATGGGGCGATGTTCGTTTGCAGGCCGTGATGGCCAGCGAACTCCGGTGAGATGCAGTGGTGATGGGGTAAGTTGCAGGTTGGGGATTTGATGGCAACAAGGGGCATGATGTAGAAGTCTGCCGGGCGGAGAGGTCGATGAACAGCAACCTGTTGGAACTGTCGTGGAGATCTTGGCAGCAAGGTGGAAGAGATGAGGCCATGGGGATCAACGATCCGAAGGAGAACCTGCTCTTGCTGGCATGGAGAAGATGCTCCCCACAATGGAGGAGGCGGACCAGTCCGATCTAGTTGAGGGCGGTGTTTATAGGCTGGTTCCAGCGGTGGTGGCTGGCGCATCAAGGGAACACAGCTGGAGAAGAAGAAAGAACAGGAGGAGAAGGCGCAGGCGCAGGCAGAAGAGAGGAAGGAGAAAGAGGAGAAAGAAAAGGAGAGGAAGAAGGGGAGATGGCCGGAGTTGCAAACCTGCAACTCCGGCGAGGATTTTGGGAGATGACTTGTGGACGGGCTGCTAGTGCAGCCACCTGTGGTAGCAGCAGGTGGTGGTAGAGGCGGTGAAAAGAAGAAGAAGGCGAAGGAGAGGACGGTGACTGTGTTTCTGGTTGGGCAGGGGGTTCACAACCGTTACGGGTCTTGCAACCAGCAAGAACGATCGGAGTTGCTACCTGCAACTCCGGTAAGTTAGAAGATGAAAGAAGAAGGAGAAGAAGAAGAAGAAGAAGAAGAAGAAGAAGAAGGAGAAGAAGAAGAAGAAGAAGGAGAAGAAGAAGAAGAAGAAGAAGAAGAAGAAGAAGAAGAAGACAGAGCTCCACCAGCTCGCCGGAGAACCCGCCGGATTCGTGGAGAAGAAGAGAAAAAAGAAAGAGAAGAAGGAGGAAAGAGGAGAGGAGGAAGGGTAGAACGTGGGGGAAGGTTTTGGGGATGGAGAGGAGGAGAGGGGAGAGGGATTAGGGTTCGAACGAACCCCTATCCTTCTCCTTTTAAAGCTTCCCTATTTCCTTTAATGGAAATAGGGGATTTTTTGAATAAAAAAAATAAGAAAAATAATTTTTAAATTTTTTTTTTTTTTTTTTTTTTTTAAGTAAAAACCTACTTTTCTATGGGGAATCTCCCCATTTAGTGGACCCCCCATTTTTTAATTAAAATTATTTTGAAATTCACGGGGTCCACTAACTGGTCGGACAGCGGGTCGATGATGATGGGCCCGGCTATTGGCCCACATGGACTGATGATGTCCATCGTCTCACAAGATGATGTGACAGACATTCTGATGGCGATCGGATGGATGGTGACTTGATTGGGACCCAGATTGGTAGATCAACGGATCTAGAGAGATCCAACGGTCCGATTGAAGATCCAACGGTCCGATGGAAGATCCAACGGTCAGAAAGCTAAGGGAGATGAGATAGAGCCGAAGGGTAGGAGTTCTGGGGTTAAGTCAGTAGATTCGAGGATCGAGAGATGAAGAGAGAGAGAGAATAAGAAGAGATGAGATAAAAAGTATCAAAAAAATGGAAAAAAGCACTGGCGGAGGGTCTGGAACCCTGGTCTTCATTGTGACCATCCTCACGCTTCTCCAGTAAAGTCGACTATCATTCCTTGCTGACTCATGTGGCTTTAAACGCTTTGGTTCGTCTCTTGGTCATTGGCTCTCCTGCTCTCTTCGTTCTTTGGGCCGGCTTTTTGGTCCTCTTATTCAGCCCATATTTGGCCCATATCTTCTAGTCATAGCATGTGGGCTCTTTAAGCTTTGATA
>JASUTR010000024.1:212500-295366 GCA_035048495.1 Euptelea pleiosperma
AGTCACTCGGTGGACGTGCAAACCAAAAATCAACCTGATTAGTGATTTACAACCTTTGGATCTTTGCACCCAAATAACCCTCAATAATGCTCAAATTCCTACCGTTAAAATCAAATCATGAAGATAACTTCGATCGACTGTTGTGAAAGAGAGAGAAGGATTTTTTTTAATTGCTTAACCCGAGTTTAGTTGGTGGAATCCCATTGGTGCATCTTCAACGCTTCTAAACTTCCACTGCTTCAAAAAATTTCTCAATTTTAAATAGCAACTAAAGGTGTTACCAAAGACGTTTCTTCTTCCAATAAACGACTTCTTCTCTCTTCTTGTCTCTTTTCCATACCTTCTACTTCTTTCTTTCTCTGCACTCTCTCCCAATACCATATTCCTCTTTCTTCTTTTCAACCCGTGGTAGACGCTCGCTCATGCCGTTGATGGAAGACCCGATCCGAGTTGGATGAAGTGCAGGCTCTCTTAGATCGGTGTATTGTTTTGCTATTTTTTTTATTTTTTTTTTTAAAATGGATTTCAAGAGTAACAAAGATAACTTGTTGTAATGCAGTGGGATTGAGCATGGTGTTCATGCAAACGTATATCAACGGGTTTTGTGTCCACTAATTTGTTGCCAAGTGTAGATCAACCATCTTTTGAGAGAATATGATTGTCCCTTTTACATTAGGATTTAACACACCGGTCCTATGGGTGGGAGAGGGAGAGGGAGTGGGATTATTCATTTGTACGTGGTGGGAGTTTGTTTTTGAATTATGAATCGTAATTGACTGAACAAATAGAAATAGAATATTCATTGGAGGGGTATGACATAACTGGGCCAAACGGGAATCTTAGGAAAGAGATCTAAATTATTACTAATTGGACGCTTTTCCATAGTATTGAATCATAATTATATCTTCTTGTTTTTATTTTACAATTGTGTGAACTTAGTAGAATGGGTGAAATAAGATTCAATATTGTACCTTCGTTCATCGTTCTACCTTGCTCCATAATTGGTGAATCATTCTATTTTCGAGGAAATTTATTATAAATTTGGTAGTTTTTTTGGACGGTCTACCAATAGCATAGAGGTTCATGGCAATTTGATCCTTTGCAAAATAGAAAAATGATCAGAAGATCCTAACCATCCAAGCTACATCACAGACTTTTGGCATTGAAAGAACATGGGTCGGGATTGGGTGACACTCATTTTGGACACCCATTTTGACGTACCCACATAGAAGATGAATCAATGGCTGAATTTTTGTGGGGATGATCTCCTTACCATATAGATCACCCCAACAAAAAATCAACCCATTCTGATATTTCTAACCCCATCAAATGTGGTTTTTAAGTTACACGGGAAAAAATCAACGGTCCATAATTCTTCAACTTCTAAACAAATCTAAAAACATCGAAATGATTTGAAATTTTGTGAGGGTGATTTCATCAACATAGAGATCATCTTCATCAAAAATAAGCCATTGATTCATCTTCTATGTGGGTATGCCAAGTGTCACCCAATCCCGTCTCTTTTAACCGTAGGAATTTGAGCATTATTGCGGTTTATTTGACGGCAAAGATCGAATGGTTTTAAATCACTGATCAGGCTGATTTATTGTTTGTAGGTCTACCAAGGGACATGCCAAACATCCATACGGTCGGCATCCACTAAGAGTGTGCCACGTGGCTCGCATTATTTGTGACAGAAGTTTTACTCCTGAACGTAGCAAGAGAAAAATTGAGCAAGACCCCACCCATGAGAGATATGAAGTTGAGGAAGATGAGAGAGGGAGGGCAGGTTGGCAGGTCATTTATTGGAAGAGGAAACTTTTAATTGCTATTTAAAATAATAGCAATTAAAAACAACACCTTTAATTGCTATTTAAAATAATATAATATAATTTTAAATGGTTAAACTATTCTAAAATAGAATTTATTGCAATAGCTACTGCGCAGCCCGAGGTGAGTTGGCAACTAATCAAAAGTTGCCAACAATGAGTCCCATGGAGGCATTGATAGAACGGCCCATGTGATCATCACTCTATAATTATTCCTCAGGAAGCAATTTAAGGAAAGTCCGTCCATATCTCATTTTTTTTATGTAGTATACTTTATTTTTATTTTTATTTTTTTTTGGTAAGTATAAGTTTTATTGGGCCAACGCCAAGAGAGAACAAAGCCTTAGCTAAAGAGGTCAAGATGACCTACAAAGAGCGAAGGCAAGCCAACAAAGACAAAAGGAAAACCAGCTATTAATAATCCCGACTACAAATGATATCCCACCGATAGACAAAGTCCTTAGTAAACTTTGTTGTACAACAGAAATCATTGTATTTAATGTTATGGTATCGGTCAGGTTGTGTACTTAAATATTATCGTTTAATGTGGTCTTATAAGATAATTAGTAAAATATTGTAGATCTCAAAAAAAAAAAAATCAAAATTTCTTGCAAGGCTTTGTGAGACCCATATGTATATGTGTACGAAATTTGATGATTTTAGGATACTATTTACTATTTTAAATTTTACCTATGATCAAGATGTACATGCAGTCACATGCATTTTGAATTTACAATATTCTATTTTGCAATAGATCTTTTATATAGAATAATCTTAAGTTCTAATTTTTATTATATATTTTTAGAAGCTTGTTTTCTAATTTCTAAAAAGTCTAGGCTTGTACTGTTTTTGAGTTCTAATGAAGCAACTGTGACTTTTTGAATGTTTGGTTGAACCTATATTTTGTTTAGTTTTTAGAAAATCTAGGCTCAAATAATTCTAACGCATAATCATCAAGTTATGATTTCTGTAATCCATGTGACACATAGGTCCCTAGTTATGTTGTGATTTTCTCAAGGTGATTAAATCATAGTAAACTATAGAGTATGAGTGACTCAAGTATGATTATGTTGTGGAGTGATTCTTATGATTCAAATTGCTATTGTGGACCACGAGTATTGACCCTTTTAGATAGATGTGCACCATGTGTGATGGTTGAAGTCACGTGATCTAACGGTGTACTTAAGACAGTTACCTTAAGATACTAAGGTAATTGTGGCTGTATGTATTATCATGCTTTTGCAAGCTTCGTTATGAATTAGAATATTAGAACACACAGTTGGGGCCCTAGATCATAAATAGTATGGCTTAGTCCATGGGTTAAAAGTCCCTAAAGCAGGAATGAACAGAACAGTCATTGCGTTCATGCACTAGATCAAAATGAGTGAAAAACGATGGTTAGAAACACTCTTTCAAAAAATACAAAAAAACAGCTTCTGGATGTGGAATTTTTTGCCGCATTTTTAAAAACAACGGTTTAAAACCGTTGTTGTTTCCAAAACAACAGACCTATTCCATCACTTTGGTAGAGCAAAGAATGACAAACCTAGTTGGCTGTTTTCTCGTCGCAAAATAAACAACGGACCAAGTCCGTTGTGTTCTGCCTAACTAGGTTGATTTTTCGTATGTAAGTCCACTTAGGGATGGGCCAAACATCCATACAATCAGTAGTCTCTAAAAATCTACCACATGGCTCATACTGTGGTCTGCCATCAAAGTTCTACCCATGGGCCCATGCACATGTCATACCTTTGGAAAGGTCTGTCTTGTTTTGCAGGCATGTTGTCTTTTAAGACGTGTATGCACTTTGGGTAGAGGTGTGTCCTGAGCACTATTCGTAGGCTAAACACCATTCAGTAGCAGAGCTTTGTTCATTCGCCGAGACGAGGCTTCTAAGACCGAGATGAAAAGATTTAGCCAAGGCAAGGTGATCTAGCCAATGTCTACAACAAGGAGGTGACCTCGGATGTACTTCATACTTGTTGAAAAAAAAATTCCTTATCGCATTGACACGCATATAGCTACGATTCAATTTGCTAATCAATGGTTGCCCCTCCTACAATGTCACATGGTCACACTCTGTCAAGCCCACTGCCCACATGGATGTTAGGCCCACCCCTTGGTGGATCTACATAACAAAAATCAGCAGATTGGTGAAATCTAGCTGTTGGATTTAGTACTCCTCAAATGCTTGAAACCAAAGCTCGAATCACCCTATAGCTGGCCCAGATTTAACCATCCTAACATCAGTTTGAGGAAACAAACCCTTGAAGAATTATTAAAATCCAATAACATCTGAGTAGCTAGAGGAGCCTTAGTTATCAGGGGAGCAGGAATAAGCAAAAGATGCTTTTTTAAGGCAAATTCTACAAGGGATGCAGCGCTTTATGGGGCAGCAGGCTTTAAGTGTAAAGAGGCGGGTCCCATAAGGATTGATCCACATTGTAGTGGTGGGCCTGCCCCTTTTACACCTAACAAGCATGCAACCCTATGAAGGGCTGTGCTCCATTGTATATCTGCTCTTATGTTCAGGAAATGCATGCATAAAACTTGGAGCATCAGTCCAGAACATGTACAGCAATATACTGTTTGAGATACTTGTCAGATGTGCAAAAATATTTACTCCTGTTTTATTAATCCTCATCATCTATGCCCTATCCCAAATGTTCGGACTCGGCAACAAGAATCCTATTTCGCCATTCAACTCTATTTAAATCTATATCTTCTGTCAAAGCATGAGCCTTCAGATCTTTTCTTATTACCTCCAATCAATGTCATTTTCGGTCTTCCTCTACCCTTTTAAGGCCTTCAACTTGCACCAAAGCACTCCTTCTCACTGGTGCAATTGTTGGTCTTCGTTGCACATACCCAAACTATCTCCGTTGAAGTTCTCTTATTTTATCTCCTATTGGGGCTATTCCTAGATTTCCTTGAATATGCTCATTTCTGATTGTCTTTCCTAGTTTTTCCACTCACCCATCTTAACATCCTCATCTCTACTACACATCCTAAGAACATGATTCTTGACAGCCCAACATTCAATTATATAAAACATTGTTGGTCTCACAATTGTCTTGTAGAATTTTCCTTTTGGATTAATAGATACCCATCGAGCACATAATCCTCTAGAGGCACGTCTCTTCTTTAGCCATCCAACACTAATTCCATGGGTCACATCCTCACCCATCTCTCCATCCTTGTAAATATTTGAACCTTAAATGACAAAATTTGTTGCTTTTGGGTATTTCTTGTCCATCAATCACGACTAATGGCTCATCTCTACCAGTATCTATACTAAAGTTACACTGCATGTCAATGAGAAATTTGAATGGGTACACTTTTTGCTTTGAAACTTTCATACAAAAGTCTAGGGCTGTCAATGAATCGGTTCAGATTGGATCAAGGGTGATCCAAAACCAATCCAATAGCTTATCAGATCACCTTCCTCGTACAGCCCTGAATATATAATATCATAAATATAATTTTTCCCGCTTGACTACCAAAAAAATTAAATAAAAGTAGCATACATATTTCATTAATAATATCAGATCAGGTCATTATCGGATCATATCAATGTCGGTCCAGAATCGATACGATAAGTTGTCGAATCACTATTACTAGATACAGACCTGATGTCATCAGATCAGATCTTGACAACCCTATACAAAACAAGGAGAAACCAAAGAAAAACAAACTAACCTTCTTCGTTAATCTTTGAACCTGGATAAGAAAACAAGTGCATTGCGTTTCTGTAGCTGATTTCTGCAAGTTCTTCTTCCGGCATCTCAAGCAAGGATGCAACATAGCTCAGTATCTGAAACAAGATTTTACATGTTACTTTTCATATTGAAAACTATCAACCAGATGTTGTGAACTATGAAATACACGAAAGAAAACTTATATGTTAATACTAAATTTAATGAAAAGAATCCAAAAAGGGGATGTAGCAGTTGGCTCCCTTTATTCTTCTATTCCAGTCAAATTTACTTGCATCCCAAATTTTCATATATATTAGTTTCATGATATGGCAAGGAACCCTATAAGATAGCCTATATGGATGGGAATGCATAAGTCATGACAGAATCTAGTAGACACGGCAAGGAGTGAAAATGGCATGAGAACTGACACACTTTCTGCTTCTTTAGTAAGGGCACGCTAAGAGATTAGACATTAGTTAAGATTAATGGGTAGGAAATATTCCAAAGTGAGCATTTCCCCTTTCTAGGTTCCCATACAATTAGCATAGGGAGGCTAAGGTGGAGATGCGCTTCCAGTGTTATGTGGCCGATACGTAACGATCAAACTAAAGGAAATTTTTTACAACACAACAATAATTCCGCTACATTTATTAAGCAAAATGTTGGCAATCAAGAAACAACATTTTCATAGAATAAGTGCAGCAGAGATGAGGATGTGGAGATGGACAAGGGGACTGATCAGGAAAGACAAAATCAGAAATGAGCACATCCGATAGAATCTAAGAGTAATCCCTACAGAGGATAAAACAAAGTCGATTAAGATGGTTTGCGCATATACAACAAAGACCAATAACGGCACCAGTGAGGAGAGCTTTGGTGCAGCTTGAAGGCTCTAAAAGGGTGAGAGGAAGGCCGAAAAGTACTTTGGAGGCACACTTTAATCAAAGATATGACTCTCAACAGAATTAAATGGCGGAATAGAATTCATACTGCCAACCCAAATAGTAGGGATAAGGCACTGTTAATGATGATGATAAAATGCAAAAACAAAAAACTTGTGCAATATTATGACTCTTATTTAAAATAAAGTACAATTGAGAAATGAAATCTAATATGCTT
Organism: Euptelea pleiosperma; assembly: GCA_035048495.1. Classification (NCBI taxonomy): domain Eukaryota; kingdom Viridiplantae; phylum Streptophyta; class Magnoliopsida; order Ranunculales; family Eupteleaceae; genus Euptelea; species Euptelea pleiosperma. Next base: position 219,147 of record JASUTR010000024.1, read on the forward strand.
TACTGAATAAAAAATTGAATAATCACACTAGAGTATCCAAGAATAGGCAGCAGAGTGTCTGAGAATTAGTATACATGTGGATGGTGATAATTTTAGATAATTAAAAAGGCACAATCGCAAATTATATAGCAACAAACATTCAATGTATGCACCAACAGAAGTTAAAAAAACAAAAGCCGCACACTGTGAATGTTAGCTGGATGATTAAGTGTTTCCTTTAGTCGTGTTGATGAATCTTCTGAAGTGCGAAACTGATGGTCCAAAGAATTGCTAACATTTGGAGCATCTCCTCGTTGGCTCTGAAGCTCTTGTGAGACAGAAGCATCCCCTTGAACACATAGCAGTGAATCCAAATTTAATTTTGGTAATGCATCAGGTGAATCTGACTCCAATAAAATCCTTTCAGTAGGTACCTACAAAATGAATTTGGAGCTAATTAAACTGATCTTCCGTTTGGATAGGAATTTTGAACAATTTTGACATAAGGCCCCATTCATGTTAGCAAGGGGATAGATCAACTAACCGACTTCAGCATTCTCTTTGCCTTCTGTGGTTTCATGGACATAAGATACCCAGAAAAAGAAAAGTACGCACCAAGCTTTGTCAAAGCAGGAACCATCTCTGCAGATCCTAGATAAGAGTGAAGAATGACACCGACAGGGAAAGGCCCAGTATGTCTTGACATGAAAAGATAGGATGTTACCAAAGTGGAGTTCAAAACAGTCTCATAATAAGCAAATATTTATAAAAGAAAATTGCAAAAGAAATAAGTCAACCAAAGAACAGTCTAAGGAAAACTATACTATTTCTATTGTGGAACTTCTCAAGAAAGAACAAATTACTGTTGACTTGAAGATTAATTTGAATGCAGCTGCTAACCGAATTTCTTGTGAACACCCCAATTACTCCTTTGGCACAATCACCGTGTACTTCGAGTTAAAACGAGGACCTTAGGGTATCATAAGCTGCTTAAGAGTAATGTCCCATCATTATTTATGGGCAAAAACATTAAACATATGCACCAACAGAACTGGAAAAAAAATGACACTGCAAATCTTAGTTGGATGATTACATACTTCCATCGTAGTGTTGATGCATATCCAGAAGCATTAAATTGGTGGCCTGAGAAACTGTAACATTTGAAGAAATGATACAATCGTTCACGATGCACCCCAAATATATGCAAAAGCTGTTGGATATTTTCAATAAAACCCTTTTTTGTGTTTTATCTCTTTTTTTTTTTTGGCTTAAGAAGTGTGAAATTCTCTTTGCAAATTTTAGTCCCACATTGGATAGAGAAAGAAAAGTTTTTCTCTTTATGAGGCATTATGCTCACCTACACATGTGTAAGTAATGCACACATGTGAAAGCACCACGCGCTAGCGCATGCGCATACTCGCGCGCGTGTGCGAATAGGTGATTGGGCGTTTAGGGCCTTTTGGGCGCTTTTAGATGCACAATTAGCACTTCGCACACGCGCATCATCGCTAAAAGTGTTGAATCTTTTTTTATTTTCCGATCGGTCATGATTTAACGGTTACATAGTGATCAGATGTGTCTAATCACGAGATCTAATTATAACCGTTAGATCGTTAGGTGTCTGATTGATGATAAAGTTGTGTTCTTCATGGAACACAAGTTTCAAGGGATGATCCACACCGTTGGATCAAATCGTGACTGTTTGTCAACAGACACAAATGGCTATAAAAAGAGATCCAGACATCTGTTTTGGACACCGAAAATTGCAGTGAGTTCGTTATTTCATTCTTGAGCTTTTGGTATCATCGGATTTGTTTTTTAGAGTGTTCTTGGTTGTGATCGGATCGTACATAATCCGAATTCAACGGTGTTGAGTTGATTGACTTCATTGTAGCCTAAATACGATTTTCTCACACCCACTGTGTACTCGCGGTTCTAACCGGAAGGGGAGAAATATTGTCTAAGAGACATCGATTGATCGAGCCTTGAAGTCTTACAGATCATAATATTCTCCAACAAATTTGTTTCCTCCATCAAGTAATAATTTCCAACAAAAGCTTCATCAATCCAGTAATCCTTTGTTAACTGCCACTTTACTCTAAAAGCTTAAGCTGTTAGAGGGAGGAGTAACTATGTATATCAAAGGGTCCACGGGTTTAACAGAGGCGGAGTGCTGGCCACACAACCAAACAACACACTCCAATAACACGCCCCTTCAGCACTTTGCCGAGAATCGAACCCACGACCTATTGGGACCTCCTGCTTTAATACCATGTTAAACAGGTCGTCGGGCCAACACAATACGTGCGCGGCAACACACCATCCGCTAACACTCCCCCTCAGCAGGAGCACACCATCTGCTAACATCCTTATCCTCACTTCTTGTCATTTTCAACAACCACTTTTGCCCATTGTCATCATCAAAGCTTATTTCTCCTTAAAGCAACCATTTTGTTATCTAGGTTTGATTCCCCATAAAGAAGGAGAGATTGGAGAGGATGTACAAATAGAATTACTGCTGAGTGGCTAAAGTGGAGACATGCTTTCGGAGTGTTATGTGAGCAGTGTACCAATAAAATTAAGGGGAAAATTTTACAAGACCGCAATAACACCATATTTGCTTATGGAGTTGATTGTTGAGCAAGCCAAAGAGGAAAATGTTCATAAAATGAGTGACCATAGACGAGTATGTTGTGATGGATGAGTGGAAAGGTTAGGAAAGAAAAAATAAAAGATAATAATATCTTGGGGAAATTTCGGAAGAACCCCAATGGAGGATAAAATAAAGGAGAGCCAATTGAAATGGTTTAGGCATGCACAATAAAGACCAATGATGGCACTAGTGAAAGGAAGTGCTTTTGTGCAAGTTGAAGGCTCTAAAAGGATGAAAGGAAGGCTGAAAATGACATTGATTGAAGTAGTAAGAAACGATTTAAAGACATGTACCTTGACTGAAGATAGTTGGGATAAGGCATAGACAATGATGATGATGATGAGAACCTATTTCTCCCCACTTTCAACTGATTAATTACCCATATCTGTCACTAATAGAGTGGGACACGTATATTCATCTTAGTGAATCAAGGACACTTGGCACGTGTCCTGGCTTCCCAAGCTACCTTAGCATAAAGACCTATAAAAAATTGTCTAATAATGAATTATACACCTCAAAGAGTCCAAACTTTCCAACTGCGAAGGAAGAGAAGAAAATAGTTATAGCAGTTACAAGTGAGCTCCTTAAGCAGCTAGAGTCTGTCAATTGGTGCAAGTCCCCTATTTCAAGCTTCGAGGAAACCTACCTCTTGTAGTCTTCTCCTACCACCAAAACCACCATCATTCAGCCCACATTCTACAAACAGCCAAATCCAGACCGAAATAACCTTAGGGACCATCTATTGGTAGGTCCGAAATTACCCGACTTGACCATTTTGTTCTTGATTTCCAGATTTAGAAAATTCTGAGCAAAGGTGACCAAAGAAATCCCGCGCAAGGATTTCAATGGGTTTTGGAGGCCCTCAGAGCATCTAAGGAGACTCTAGAGTTCAAGCATATTTTGTGAATTTTTTTTAATAAGTAATATTTTGTGAATTTGGCCCCCCTTCTCCTTATCTTATTTATTTCATTGTATTTTTTGTTACATTTCCTGTTCAAAATACCACCCTTAGCTTGTTTTCCAAAGCCAAGGAATAGGTGAGAGCGTAGACATTCTACCGATCCCGAAAAAGGCATCGTTTGCGCATTTTCTCCCTAAAATTTCTTTCTTTATTTTTACTTCTTTTTTTATAAGTTTTTAATTTTACTTCTTATTTTCTTACCATACTTGCACTTGATCTCTAGCTAAGTTGTTTTGCAGATACACACTTCTCCATTACTAATTAAAGCCAGCTCCACACTCTCCAAAAAGCATGCAAAAATACAGATTTTGTTGACCAGAAATCAAAGAGAGGCTTTCACAAGTTGCTCGGTTTAAAGGATCTTCATTGAAATGCCGACAAGTCAAGAGGTACCGACATGAGTTTTTGTGCGCTCAACCTACAAAATACCCATGATGAATTTTTCAAGCTACACTTTTCATACTTTAAGAAATCAAATTACAACCAAGCTGTTACTCCTGCGAACTAATAAATCCAACTATCGGGCCGTTGTATATATCCATTTTGTTAGGGATTCCGCGTACAAATACAAGTGATCCTTAACTACATATGCATCTAATCATATATGGATTACAATAAAGAAATAGGATTTTTAATGTGCGATATAAAAGCATATCTCTCTGCGGCACCTGTGCTAAGTACTCTATGGTTGGGGTCTTCAGCAGCAGATCGAACGTTTATTCCCAGATGCGTTGACATTCCCTTTTTCTTTTTTAATTTTAGCTATTGACATAGGAAGGGATGAAGAAGTTTAGAGATACAATAAATTATCTGTGACTAATCCCTCTCCCTCTCTTTGCTTTGTTCTTTTTTTGATTTTTTAGCAATAATTAGAAAGATTAACTAACCAATATTTACCTCCATACAAAGACTCAACGGACCAGAATATTTCCCAAGTAACAAGGAGACCTGCTCAAAAGCTTCCTAATCTAACTAAATTTCCTAATTCTAACCAAATTAACATAGGAAAAAACTAGATAGCACCAACTACTTAGACTCCAATTTTGACTTCCACTTGAATTCAAACTTTACCTTTCAACACTCCTAAATTTTTCAGCACAATCGGAACGCCTAATTTTGTTGGCACAAACAAAACTCATTAACATCCTTTGAAAAGAAAAGAAAGAAAGCCAACTTAATACAAACATGTAACAACCTACAATATATTGATAATTTCACTAGGAAACCAATACTAGTACTAGATACTACATGGATACATCTAAGATGCGGTTTTCTCATGTCATGTTGTATATTGGGTTTACTAATGCCTGACTATTTTCTAATTTTCTATTTGAATAAAAATATATAAATGGTATCATCAACATTACCAAGATTTTAGATAAAATCGAACGAAGGAACAAGATTCTTGCAGCAAACCCCATATAGTTAGGATGAGGCTTATGGTGATGATAATATCATATTTGCCTTATCCCAACTATTAGGGTTCAGCTACATGATTCCTGTTTTGCCTTCAATTTTATCTAGAGCCATATCTTTTGTTAGAGTGTCTAGAGATATTCTTTTACTACCTCAATCCATGTCCTTCTTGACGTTAATCTCATCCTTTTAGAGCCTTCAACAAAGCACTCCATCTAAATGTTGTTGTCATTTGTCTTTGTGTACATGCCCAAACCATCTCAATCAACTTTCCATAACTTTATGCCCTTTTGGGGCTACTATATTCCCTCGGATGTGCTCACTTATGAACAGCGGCGAAGCCAGGGGGCGAGGGTGGGCAGCAACTTCCTAAAAGTAGAAAAAAAAATTCCAAAAACATCCCTTTCAACTTAAAGTTGCCCACCCTAAAAATAAACATATCCCGAACCCCTTCTAACTTAAACCTTGCCCACCCTACAAGAAAATCCTGGCTCCGCCACTGCTTATGAATTTATCATTCCTAATCTTTTCATTCATCCACCTCAACATCCTCTTATCTGTTACACTTATTCTATTGAACTTTTTTATTTGATAGCTCAACATTCAACTCCATCAAGCATTGCAAGTCAAAAATATATAAGCGGAATGCTATAATGAATTGCAAATACTAAAAGTTTATTGAGACCAAAAATAGATTCTCAACTTAATCAAACCAAAATTGAAAGCATGATATCAAATGTGGGATAGGATACCCGAATTCATATCCATATACTAGATTTCCGTACCAATATCTGGGCAATTTAAGTTATAGTGTCATTCCTGTTAGGTTGAGGAGAACTCAAACCTAATGTTCGTATTATAATTAGAATTTGTTTTCGTGTTTCATGTAGTACACTTTTATCTTTTTATCTTTAGGGTGATGAGACTCAATTGCGATGGCTGAGTCTCAGTCCACAAGAAACCAACATTAGACAGTCGAGACACTTGAGATTTCAAACGCTGGTCACACACATCGCAAGCCCACAAGCTACAGGCTTGCAACTATTCACTCTATCATGAAGAAACAACACTTAATTTCTTTTCTAATATCTTTTCGATAATCCTTAGTTCGGGACAACATTTTCATGAAAGTACCAAACAAATAACATATAGAACCATACTGCATTATTTCTAGAAGGTCACCAAAGGCACGAACGCAATGGATGGAAGCTGGTCTCCCCAACTCTTTGGCAAGTTCAAGCTGTTGTTGGAAAACATTAACCTGAAAATGAAAAATGTATAAAGTAAAACAACTTTGACAAGAGATATGTTTTTTTTATAAGACAAAAGTATTGTCTTTCTTCATTTTGTTCAAAGGTGAGTGCCCGTTTTGAAAAGAGCAAGGGATGATAACACAAGGTGAAATAAGCCAAAAAATGTGGTAGGGACGCAAGAATGATGCAAAATGAAATAGAGAGAAAATCTTTCTTGGAGAAAAAATGCATCCTTGCTAAATTGGCACCAATGCATTTTGGGATCAATTTGCAGTCTCATGCATTACGACGCACAAAGTAAGTTATTCTTGGTTTACATAGTAAACACCATTTTTGAACATTTTACAAAGTAATTCCTTGATAAATACAGGTAAAAGTAGACTGCACCGATAACATTGAAGTCATAAGTAAGCATCCAACTAAGGCACCTAATAATATATATGGTCCATGCCTTGTTCTCAAGTGGTTAGGCTGACAACATGAGTATAAATCCAAACAAACCCACCAGTAATAACAGTAATAAGAACAACAACAACAATTTACATATAGCAATATATAAATAAGATGCAACTGATAGTTAGGTTAGTAAAAAGACCTGATCCATGAAATTGATTTCCTTTCCATGCGAGCCTTTGTCCAAACCAATCTGAAAAGTTCACAAATGCATGCAGATGATAGTTAGGTTAGTAAAAAGACCTGATCCATGAAATTGATGTCCTTTCCATGCGAGCCTTTGTCCAAACCAATCTGAAAAGTTCACAAATGCATGCAGATGTTACATGAATCACTTTCAAATACAAAACAATTATAGGAAATGGATTAAGGACCTTAATGTGTGGTTTGGGTTTGTTGTTGGAGTGTGTTGTTTCGCTGTGTATCCAGCACTCCGCCTGTGTTAGAACATGGATCCTTTGATATACATTGTTACTGTTGGAGTTTATGTAATACACCCACGTGGGTGTCTCAAGTGGGCTGCGTCCCACTTCCCACGTGGGGCCTTTTTTGGGTTTTCACTATTCACGTGAATAGTGTCGCGTGAATAGTGTCACGTGAATAGTGTTCTCCTTTGTAGGGTTTCTCCCCATCATATATATATATATATATATATATATATATATATATAGATATACAGTGAGTGTGGGAGAATGAATTAACAATTCATTCTCTCCTCTTCCCACAACTTCTCTCTTTAACCCTAATCTCCTTCTCCACCTTCCGCCTCCATTACACTTTTTTCCATCTTCTATCTACAACCTTCATCTACTGGTTACAACTTAATTTACAACATGGTATCAGAGCATGGTAGCTCTAGGGCATGTGTCTTTGTCCCCTAGAGACTCCATTCCGATCTAAGACGGTTATGTGAGCATCCGGAGCCGATGAGAACTTTTGAAGAAATCGCAGAGATCATTCCTGTGCTATCCGGGGATTAATCTTGAGGCAAAACACCAGAGGCTATTTTTTCCTGGTTAGTTTTTTTCCCTCAGCCGCATCAGAGATCCAGTTTATCTTCTTCTCAAGCTTCTCCAGCGTTTTTCCGGCCAACACGTTTTTCGAAGATTTTTGTTTTTTGTGATATTCGTGCAATAGCAGGCCCCTCTGACCTTGCCGCCCTCTTCAATACTGCTCGTGGAACAGTTCGAAACTTGATTCGACGAATTCTAACCGTCGAAACCCTAGTTTCCAAAAATCACCCGGATCCCCCGCTATTTTTTGGGTTTTTGATTTTCTTTCAAAATCAGACCTCTCTGGGCCCTCCTGTCTTAGGCGCACCACTCATTGGGCCTTTAGGGATCCTCTAGACCTCACTTCGGTTTTCTGGGAGCCTCCGGTACACTACCTGCTATTTTTGGTGGTCCTGCTCCAATGAGTTCCCCCGATGCCACATCTGTGATTTCTAGCTCTTCCTCTAAGGATCGTCCTGTGACTCATGGCTCTCCTTGAGATCACAACCCTCAGCTCTGCATTACCACTGTGAAGCTCGATGGCACCAACTTCCTGGAATGGAAGACTTCTGCTCTCATGTACATTGGGGGCCGTGGCTACAGTGAATATCTGACAGGTGCTACTAAAGAACCAGATCCGAAGGACAAATCTCATCGGATTTGGGTTATGGAGAACCTGACTGTCATGTCCTGGCTTCTTCACTCGATGCAAACCCAGATCAGCAAAGGGTTTATGTTCCTACCAACGGCCAAAGATGTTTGGGATGCCGTATCTCAGACATACTCCCAGGTGGGCAATTTTGCCAAGCTCTATGAACTAGAACAAGAGATATCTTGTCTTCGTCAGGGGGAGATGAAACTTGGTACATATTATGCTTCCCTTCGAAACAAATGGGAGGAGATTGATCACTACCAGAGTTACTCCCCCAAGTGCGCAGATCACGTCAAGTCCTTTCAAGGCGATGGTTGAACGTTCCCGGATCTTCCAGTTTCTCTCCGACCTTCATCCGAGCTTTGAGGGAGCTCGTGTTCAAATCCTTGGTAAGGATCCTGCTCCTACCTCTCTAGCACAGGTCTATGGTTACATTCAGGGGGAGGACAGCCACCGCTCTGCCATGCAACTCCGCAGTGGGAGTGATACTCAGGACCGCTCTGCCCTGGCTGCTACCAATCAGAAGGGCCAGACATCTAGTCCGAAGGAGTCTGGAGACCGACCCAGACCCAAGTGTGATCACTGCGGTCGCATGGGTCATATCCGGGCCACTTGCTGGAAGCTCCATGGACGTATCCCAGGACAGGCCTCGACTTCCCGTCAGCGTCAATCAGCAAAACTGGGACCTCCCTCAACGCACTCAGTCACACAGGACACCGCACCACCAGTGTCTACCTCCTCTGGGGACACAGACTCGTTCTCTCCTGCAGATCTTGAGCGACTTCGCCGCATAATGGCCCAACTCAATGGCCAGGCCTCCACTTCCACGTCTGCATTTGCTCACACAGGTACTAGGACTGCTTTTTCCGCCTCTACTGTACCTTCCAGCCCTTTTTGGATCATTGATTCAGGGGCGTCTGATCACATGACTGGTATGTCCTCCGTTTTCTCTAGTTATGGTATTTGCTCTGATCGTGACAAAGTTCGGATAGCTGATGGCACCTATTCCTCTATCTCTGAAAAATGGGATGTTCATGCCACACCAGCTCTCTCTTCGTCTTCTGTTTTGCATGTTCCGCAATTCACCGCTAATTTACTATCCGTCAGTAGTCTTACCAAAAGTCTTAACTGCAGTGTAACGTTTTTTCCTTCTCACTGTGTGTTTCAGGATCTGGAGCCGAGGCGGACGATTGGCAGTGGACGTGAGGACGGTGGCTTATACATCCTAGATTCTTCGATTTCTGCATCTGCACACCAGTCTAACATCAGTACTAGTAGTAGAGTCAATAAAGACCAGTTAATGCTTTGGCATAACCGGCTAGGTCATGTACCCGTGTCAGTCTTAAAGCGTGTCTTTCCTGCTTTCTCTTCTGTTTCTGCAGTTCCGTTTCATTGTGAAACATGTGAACTGGCCAAACATTGTCGTTCTGTTTTTCCCATTAGTGAGAATAAAAGTACTACTCTTTTTTCTATTGTGCATTCTGATGTGTGGGGCCCTGCGCCTGTGACTTCTTTGTTTGGATATCGGTACTTTGTTACCTTTGTAGATGACTTTAGTGGTTGTACCTAGGTGTACCTTATGCGAACCAAAGATGCTGTATTCTCCATTTTCCAAGAGTTCCATAAGATGGTTACCACTCAGTTCCATACCACTCTTAAGATTCTTCGCTCTAACAATGGGGGGGAATATCTCGATGGGGGTCTGAAATCCTACTTTGCTTCACATGGCATTGTTCATCAGACCTCGTGCCCTTCGACACCTCAACCAAATGGGACTGCTGAGAGAAAAAATCGTCACCTTCTTGAAGTTGAGCGTGCTCTCCGGTTAGGCATGCAGGTTCCGAAACACTATTGGTCTGAGTCTGTCTTACTTGCTGCTTACCTCATCAATCGTATGCCCTCTTGGGTTTTCGGATTTCAAACTCCCCTATCTCTCCTAGTTCCTGACTGCCCGGCTTTCGTTGTTCCTCCAAAGGTCTTTGGGTATGTTTGTTATGTCCATATTCATCGTTCTTCGAGAGACAAGTTAGATCTGCGGGCCTTAAAGTGCATCTTCTTGGGGTACCCCTCTAATAAAAAAGGGTACAAATGTTATCATCCTGCTATCCGTCATCGCTTCATCTCTATGGATGTCACATTCGCTGAGTCCATCCCCTTCTTTGGTGAGCAGACCTCTCTTCAGGGGGAGCATGATGTTGCAGAAGAGAGTGTCCCCAGCCCTCTGCCTGTCTCTATTCCTATGCCAGGACCTCAGTCTAGTGACAATGACACTTCCACTACTGCAGTTGATGTGCGTGTATATGTCAGAACCAAGAAGAAAGGACAATCCACTGTCCCTGCGCCTATATCTGCAAGTCTCCCCTCAGATCCAGTTCCAGGTATTGCTTCTGTCCCTGCCTCAGTTACTATTTCTGTTCTTGAGCCACATGCATCTCCTACTTCTGACGATCATATGAGCACTGATATTGACCTCCCTATTGCACTTCGGAAGGGTGTACGTACTTGTACGGAACACCCTATCTCACATTTTGTCTCGTATCAGTCTCTGTCTCCGTCATATCAGAATTTTGTCAGTATTGCCTCCTCTGTTTTTTTGTCTTCCAGTGTTGCAGACGCACTTAGTCACCCAAAGTGGAAAGAAGCTATGATGGATGAAATGCAGGCTCTTGAGAAGAACAAAACATGGGAACTTGTTCAACTACCCAGAGGAAAGAAACCTGTGGGTTGCAAATGGGTCTTTACAGTGAAACATAAAGCTGACGAGTCAGTCGAACGATACAAGGCACGACTCGTAGCCAAGGGATTCACTCAGACATATGGGATAGACTATCAGGAGACTTTTGCACCTGTGGCCAAGATGAACTCAGTCAGAGTTCTTCTATCCTTAGCTGCCAACCTGTCCTGGCCATTGCATCAACTAGATGTGAAGAATGCCTTTCTGCATGGAGACTTGACAGAAGAGGTGTACATGAAACTACCACCTGGGTTGACACTTGCTGGAAGTGACGACAAGGTGTGCAAGTTAAGGAAAGCCCTATATGGGCTAAAGCAATCTCCAAGGGCATGGTTCGAGCGGTTTAGCAGTACGATCAGACGAGTGGGCTACAAGCAGAGTCAGGCCGATCACACGTTGTTTGTGAAGCACCAGGAGACTAGTACCACGGCACTGATCGTCTATGTTGATGACATTGTCATCACTGGGAATGATCCTAAAGAGATAAAGCAGCTGAAGACATTCTTGTCATCGGAGTTTGAGACAAAGGATTTGGGGCCACTGAAATACTTCTTGGGAATTGAAGTTGCTCGATCTCAGAAGGGCATCTTCATCTCTCAACGGAAGTATGTATTGGACCTTCTGGATGAGACTGGGTATTTGGGAGCTCGACTAGCAGAGACACCAATTGATCAAAACCATCAGCTGAATTCTGAGGAGGGTGACACCCTTGAGGATGTCGCTATGTTTCAGCGATTGATTGGCAGGCTGATTAACTTGGCACACACCCGTCCGGATATTGCTTACGCTGTTAGTGTTATCAGTCAGTTTATGCATGCACCACGGTCATCACATCTTGAGGCAGTTCACCTAATTCTTCGGTACCTCAAGGGCTCTCCAGGTCGTGGAATACTATTCGGGTGACATGGACACTTTAGAGTGAAAGCATATACTGACGCAGATTCGGCAAGTTCAGTTACTGATCGTCGGTCTACGTCAGGATACTGTACCCTTGTTAGAGGAAATCTTGTCTCTTGGCAAAGCAAGAAACAGCCAGTTGTAGCTCGATCCAGTACAGAGGCAAAATTTCGCTCTATGGCACATGGTGTGTGCGAACTCCTTTGGTTGAGGACCATGCTTGAGGAACTGGGACTCCAGGTGATAGAGCCAATGAGCCTCTACTGTGACAACAAAGCTGCCATCAGCATTGCTCACAACCCAGTCCAGCATGATAGGACAAAGCATATTGAAGTTGATCGTCACTTCATCAAAGAAAAACTTCAACAAAAATTGATTTGTACTCCGTATGTGAGAACACAGGAACAGGTTGCCGACATACTCACAAAGGGGGTGAACAAGTCTATTATTCATACCTTAACTGGCAAGCTGGGCATGATGTATATCTTGGCACCAGCTTGAGGGGGAGTGTTGGAGTTTATGTAATACACCCACATGGGTGTCTCAAGTGTGCTGCCTCCCACTTCCCACGTGGGGCCTTTTTTGGGTTTTCACTATTCACGTGAATAGTGTCGTGTGAATAGTGTCACGTGAATAGTGTTCTCCTTTGTAGGGTTTCTCCCCATCATATATATATATATATATATATACAGTGAGTGTGAGAAAATGAATTAACAATTCATTCTCTCCTCTTCCTACAACTTCTCTCTTTAACCCTAATCTCCTTCTCCACCTTCCGCCTCCATTACACTTTTTTCCATCTTCTATCTACAACCTTCATCTACTGGTTACAACCTAATTTACAACAGTTACACCTCCCTCTAACAGCTTAAGCTTTTAGAGTAAAGTGATTGTCAACATGGTATCAGAGCAGGGAGGTCCCAATAGGTCACGGGTTCAAGTCCCCGGCAAAGTGCTGAGGGGGACTGTTGTTGGAGTGTGTTGTTTGGCTGTGTAGCCAGCACTCCGCCTGTGTTAGACCCGCGGATCCTTTGATATACATTGTTACACCTCCCTCTAACAGCTTAAGCTTTTAGAGTAAAGTGATTGTCAACAGGGTTTACCCTACACTTCAGTAAAACACAAATAAATATATTATTGCTGGCAATAAGGGAAATATCATTCAACTCAAGCTGGAGAAACCAATTTAGGTCCTGTTTCAATATGCATTTTCTGAAAACGTATTATTTGAAACCCAAAACCTTGTTATTAGATAATGAAATTAAAACAAAGTCAATATTATTTATCAAAAAGTGGCAAAGGGGGGGTTTTCCTCACTATTAGAAATTCGTGTTTTAAAAATCCTCCCACTCAAACAAAAAAAGTGCGTCGATTTCCATGCAGTTTGACTCTTCTCAGAATAAATAATTAACTTGGTGCATCCAATAGGCCCTTAAGATTTTCAACACATGATAACCATTTTTTAAGACTTTTTACCTATTTATTCGTACTTTTATTGTTATTTTGGACCAACAAAACTTCAAAGTATTCAATTTTTGGACTAGATTTTCTGAAGTTTGGCAAAACCCATCCAACGATGTCCCTATTACAGTCTCGAAAACAAGTCAATAATCCAAAATTTCGAGATTCTACACTCAGACTAGGTGAATACCCTTGAGAATGGCTAATAACTCCAAAGTATGCCCCCCATCCCACCGAGGAGTTTCCAAAGGATAGGTCAATACTGACCACCAAAAGGAACAGTTCGGCGGGTTCCAAAAATTACAAGCCTTTTCTTTGTGAAAGCATTCAAATTGGACATATCAATTGGAATATAAATGTCTTGATTTGGCCTAATCTTCAATATGGATCAAAGCAAAATTTATATTTAGGCTCTTCAATGATTCTACGAATGATCTCAGCCTTCGGGTGAGCTTCATTTCTAAAATCCCTTGGATTCATCATCAACATAAAAAATTCTTCTCATATTCCTTAAGTAATCGAAATTGTGAACTTTACGGTGGAAACAAAGCGATATCTGAAACAATAAAAGGTATAGTGTAGTGGTGAGTTGAGTTTGGTCTTCATTACCAAATAATAAACTGCTGACAAATAATAGTACAACCAAGAAATGAAGATAAACTCAATCACAACAACAGACAATGGAGAATTAAATGGGGAAGGGAAACTGACCTCGCCAACAGCGGCGGAAGGTGTGGCATCAAAGAAGTCCCTCAAAGTGTTGAACCAGTTGGGGGTCCTATCAGCAACAAACCTGCATACACGGACAATCCAAGTTCATGGACGAGAAGCAGTCGGGAGACCTCAAAGCAGCAGAAATAGAGTGAAAATGGTCAATCACCAGGGATGGAGGCCAAAGCAAGGAACGATGCATGAAGGATACTGCTCACCCATCTGCTTCACCAGATGCCAATCTTTCTGCAAAGGAAAAAATATATATTTCAGAAATGGCTGCGGTAAATCGGATGACGATTCACAATAGTAATACCTCGGAGACTCCATTGACGGCGAAGCGGAGTACGCCGGAGTCGAGAGCTGTTCGAATGAGTTGAGGAGCCAAGTGGTAGATTCTAGGGTCCTGAAGGTGGCAGTGAGAATCAAACAGCTTCTTCATTGCTCTGCTGGATGTGCTGCTGCTGCTCGACATCGCTTCCTCCGACATCCAACTGTCGAGGGAGAGAATATTTAAGTTGGGCGTTTTCAGGACCTCATCCAATCTTGGCCAGGCTGAACCTGTTCAGGGGGCCCCCTTTTTCCTGACCCGTCTTTGGGTTTGTGTGTACGGCCGTGGATTTCAAGAATCCAACGGTGGTTGTCAGCGCCGAGCTGGCATGACTTTTTCACTTTTTGGGGCGCTGAAAACCACCGTTGGATTCGTGAAATCCACGGCCTAACGCGCGAACAGCGAGGTGGGTCAGAAAAAGGGGGTCCTCGGAGCCTGAGCCTAAGTGGGAATGGATATTACTAAAATTGTCCCTATTTTTCCTTCTCTTCAATTTATTCAATTCACTTCGCACGGGGGCTTTTCGGTCTTTTTGGTATCAAAAGACATTGTCACCCCTACATAGCACTCAATGTTTAAAAAAAATCAAAACTATCCTTAGTCCTGATCTGACCCTCAAGTTCATTAAATTGACAAAATTGCTTCTTTCAGTTTTGGTAATTTTTTTAATTTATAAGGATTCTTTAGTCATTCAACATTTCCACATTTCAACATAACTGTTAAAGCATTTATTGTATTCCACGTGTCACTTGAACTCTATCCATGAAAAAACTAGTCAATATTGTTTATAATAGACCCACAGTGTGAGCCACGGGGCACATTATTACAGACTACTGACCGTGTGGATGTTTGGCCCATCCTTAGACGGACTTACGTAACAAAAATCAGCCTGATTAATGATTTATAACCTCTGTATCATAATTCTTGAAATAAACGGTTGAAACTAAGTCATGAAAATGACTAATCCAACATATATATATATATTACTAATCAAGATGATTTTTTCATATGTAGGTCCAATTAGGGGTGGAAAAAAATTCTTTAAGGTCAATGTTCTCTAAGAATGTACCATGTGGCTCATAATATGGCCCATCATCAACATGGATGTTTGGAGGAAAAAAAAAACAAAAAAGAGAGTTAATCAAGTTACAGTTACCTGTAGGTACATCATTATTAAAATAGTAATGGGTCAAGAGCCATAGATGTTATCATGTTGCATAGTGTGTCGTTTTGTCACTGACCAATTAATAGTCGAAATTCACTATTAAAAACAAACTATGAAAAGACTCTAATCCAACGGATATAAATAACTACGTAGGATATTTTTTGCATAGAGGTCCACCTAGGGATGGGCGAAACATCTATACAGTCATCAATTTCTAAGAGTATACCATGTGTACGTATGGTGTACGTGCATCGCATGTGGTAGTCCCCTAGTGTTTTATTAAAGGACAAACCTAGCAAAGTGAGTCCCAAAAGGTGGGCCCCACATGGTTACCAAACAAAGTCTAGAGGGATTAGAACTGGACCTACCACAACTAGCCCATTGTTGTTTTCCAAATATGCACTTTAATTTATTTTAAATTTTTACAACACAAACTAACCAACATTGTACAAACAACACTTTTGATCCAGACTCTCCCTCTCCCTGTAACACAAGTAAATGGGCTAATGAGTTTGGAGGAGAAGTGCCTAGATATGCTCAGAACGAATGAGAGGTCCTACCCTTAGTTGCCAAGTTCGCAAATTGGTAGCGAATAATTCGCAAATTATTCACTTTATAGGTGTAAACGAATTATTCGGGCGAACTTTTCAAAAAGTCAGAATAATTCGCGCACAATTAATGCCTAACTTTCAAAACACGTTTTATTCGTGGAGACGTCTAATTCGGCCCTTTAGTTCGGCTGAAAATAGAATTCAAAAATAAACAAACAAAAGAAGGAAAGAAGAAGGGACGGGATATTGGCACCCACGTTTTCGCTCAGTAAACCCATCACTCATCACACCCATCCACCAAAAAAAAAAAAAAACAGAGAAGAAGAGGAGGAGGACACCGCCGCCGCTACACTACACCAAAATTCCCAATTTGCAACGGTAGATTTTTCTAATTTGAAACGGTTTTGAACCATGTGTAATTTGAAACGGTTTTAAACCGTTTCCAACATTAAAAACGGTTTATAACCGTTTCTAAATTGGAAAATCGTTTTAAGCACTAAGTTGGGGTAATATATATATGAAACGGTTAATAACCGTTGTAAACTCCAATTAGAGCCGTTGCATAACACATTAGAAAAGGATTTGACCATGTTTTAAAACGGTTTATAACCGTTTCGACAAATATTAGTAGGTTACAACGGTTTAGAACCGTTTCAAAGTTGTCAGTTGAAATAAAAATAAATAAAAGGGCGCTAGCCCTAATTGTTTTTCGCACTGACTATAAATAACCATTTTCGTGCGTGAGTAAGTATTTCTCGATTTCTCTCAATTGAAATCCCCCCAAACCCTCCTCAAACCCTAGATCTTAATCTTCTCTTGTTCTCTCTCCTGGCCGGTGTTTCTGTTGGTTTTCGCGTGTTGGTTCCTCCGTGTTGGTTCTTCTCTCTCCCGGTGCTTGTGCTAACACTCGGCTCAGAAACGAAGCTTGCTGTAGAAGCACTCTGAAACAACAGGTAAGTCTCTCACGCGGATTGTTTCTTGATTTCTCTCTCGGTGTTCTTCTCTCTTTCTCGCTTATTAGAGCTTGATTCTTGAAATGGTTGTCGTAGGTTAGGGCTTATACTTTCTATTAGAGATTTCTCTCTCGGTGTTCTTCTTTCTCTCTTTCTCCTTATTGATGTTGTTCTGATCTTTGATTCTATTATAGCTAGATGATCACATACTATTTTCCTTTTGTTCTTTTTCGAAACCCTTTTATGGTTTTGTTTGTCCATATATATACTTGCAAAGGCTAAAGTTTCAGCCCCATCAAGCCATTCTTTACTAAGATCTAGCTCTTCAAAAACAACTAGTTCTTATGGACTATTTTCATGTATTGTAACCAGGGCTGTCTTTACCATAATGCATTCAATATTTTGCTTTATTTGTTTTATATTTTTTTTGAATATTTGAATACATTGATTTTTAATTAATGACAAATCTGA
Organism: Euptelea pleiosperma; assembly: GCA_035048495.1. Classification (NCBI taxonomy): domain Eukaryota; kingdom Viridiplantae; phylum Streptophyta; class Magnoliopsida; order Ranunculales; family Eupteleaceae; genus Euptelea; species Euptelea pleiosperma. Next base: position 236,780 of record JASUTR010000024.1, read on the forward strand.
ATTGTATTCGAAACATTTTTCATACAGTATTTTTGCTGCCTCAGAACTGCTAAGTAGGCTCCTTACTAAGGAGTAAAAAGCTGGACTGGGCCATTGACCGGGTGAATCGGATACTCTACCGGATTGCAAATCACACAATCACAAGCCAATCAGTTCTAGGCATGGTTTTAAAAACGGTCGTTTAAACGGTAACGCCCCAAGCCTGTTTCCGTTTAAACCCGTTTTATCAGTTTTGAAAAAAACGGCCGTTTTTTTGTTTTATCGGCCGTTAAAATTATTTCAACAGCCGTTTAATTTTGAAAAATTTTGTGAAAAAAACGGTCATTAAAATCCGTTTAATTCCCGTTAAAATCCGTTAAATTCCTTTTTTTTTTTTTTTTCAAATTTCAAAATTTGAATTTCAGTGCCACTTTTTCCGTTAAAATCATTAAAATCGTTAAAATCCATTAAAATCCTCTTAATTCCAATTTTTTCCATTTTTGCCCCTGACCGTTTCAATCCATTTTAATGGCCGTTTAAACGGTAACGCCCCCAGTCCATTTAACCGTTAAAATGGCCTCCTTTAAACCTTGGTTCTGGGCACATACCCAAGTGCTTTTCACAACATATCCATGTGCTTTTGCTTTGAGGTGTACATGCCTAGAACTGATTGGCTTGTGATTGTGTGATTTGCAATCCGTTGTGACAGAAGTTTTACTCGTACATTTTTTGGGAAAATTACTTGTAGGGCTGTAACCTTGCAATTACGGTCCTAAATTCCATACACCTTAGCATCTAAACTTAAAAAGTGTAGTTTTTTCATAAGTTAGTGGTTTCTAATAGTTGGATAGCATTCTTTTTCATGACTTTTAAGTATTATATTTGGGGTATTCACACCCAAAATCAGCCTGATTTTTCTATATAGGTCCAACTAGGGATGGGACAAACATCCATATGATCAACAGCATCTAATATTGTGCCACATGGCTCATACTATGGTCCATCATCAACGTTGTTGATGGACATCTATCATCAAAGATTATTGGGGCTGTATATGAGTCATGTGATACTGACCAATGGCCAAACATATCTTTTGCCCATCCCTAGCTAAATGGATCTACAAGCCAAAAATTAGTTTGATTGGTGAATTCTATCTATTGGATTTGAGTCATCTTCTGATTTTAGCTGTGAGATTCAATCATATTTTGGAGTACTCATATCTAACATAAGTATTTAAGATGGAAATTAATATCTAAAATAATAATATGTAGCAACTTTTCTTGCCTTGGAGCTTTAAAAGTAGTCCACATATTGATCCATCACTGTCACTTAGGTGATGGAAGGCCCCTAGCCTAGGTGAGAGAAGGCCCCATCCCACTAACCACATGGATGTTTAGCCCACCCCTTGCTGTACATACAAACCAAATATTAACCTGATTGGTCATCTCTAGCCATAGATTTTAGTATTGATGTTTAGCCCACCCCCTTGTTGGACATACAAACCAAAAATCAACCTGATTGGTTATCTCTAGCCATAGATTTTATTACTTTTTAGGTTTGATTCACGCCAATGGTTTCAAGCATTTTTTGGGTAGTAAATCCAATGGCAAGAAATCATCAATCAAGCTGATTTTTGGTGCATGTCTTTATCCACCAATAGGTGGGTTGAACATCCACGCAGTCATTAGGACCCAAAAAAATGATCTATTTAGGACCTTGATAGTCCTCTGCATAGAGTATAATGGGACTACATGAGTCCTCTGGATCTAAATTTTTTCCATAGCTTTTGATTATCATGAATAGTTGTTAAATAAGATTTTCTACTATATAGAGAATGTAATTATATGCAGTTCTCATCATAGACCTCAACTTGCATTGAGACAGCCCTATTATAACTGAATCATGTATTCATCTATTTGCTAGATGTTTATTGATCTTTTGGGTAAGGAATTGTTTTCCCATGTATTGATTGCCAGCGATCAGTCACATTATCAGTCAGGAAATATATGCTGCACTTGAAAGTTTGACAGGAGAGATGAAGAGGGCAAGATATATCCCTCATTTAAATCCAGTAGGCTTTGGACAAGATGAAGTCAGTGATTAAGGTGTCATTTAGTCCCAAAAGTTAGGTGTTTGATGAAGCCAAAAATATCTTGTGCATATAGCCCACCCATAAGAGATTTGCATGTTGGTCTCCATGAGCACCCTGAAGAAGAATCCTGAAGACCGTTGTCTCTGTGAGGTTATTTATTGCTTAGTTACAGCCTTCATCACATTCAGGGACTAAGAGAACAACTTACCCACATTTTCTGAAAGTTTTACCTCTCTTTTTGACACTTCTTGTCCCACATTATCTCCTCTGGCTTATAATGTGACTGATAATGTGACTTATTTTTTATGGTTGATATTGTGGTGTTTTTATAGGATGTGGAAAGAATCTCATGCCGACTCTTACAACTTTCTCTTCCATACCAGATATGTTTCAAATTTGTATCATTATTTTTTTCTCTTCCATACTAGAGAAGAAGATTAGTTAAATACTACTATAACTTTCCCTTCCACATCGGACAAATCTGATTGGTTGTCTTTTGTTGAATTTTGTTTTAAATTACTAATTCTGTTTGATTAGCCTGTGCATTTTGATTGGCATACTTTTGCTTTTGGTGTATATTAACATGGGTATTGTTTTATCATAATCATGTAGTTTTGGATGTTATAAATTCTATTAAATATTCCTAGTTCTTGCTCATGTATATGTTGTTCAATAACCTGAAGTATTTTGCTAGATTAGTTTATATTTTATCTTGATAGAGGTTTATATCTTATTAGTATGACACACTTTTATTATTTTGCTTACTTATATGTTGATGTTGTTTCATAAGCATTTTCTTATCTTTTTCTTTTGGGCTACTTGTAGAAAAGTTATTTCAATGAATAGTTAAGTATAATTGTATCCATTGTGTGATTCATGAACCTGTAACAACCTGGACACCACTCTGCTATACCCATGGTATAGTGAATGACTAGTCCTTGTGGTCTATGTTACATGGCTAAAATTGACTCTAGGTGGTGCATACCTGTGTGAAAATTAGTAGAGACTAATCACCCCTCCCTTAGAGATCTAAGTTGCCCATTTGAGGATTGTTATTTGTGATGTTGTTTATCTTGCTCAGTGAGTGGGATGTTTATGTATCGAAGAGATGTACTGGTTACATTCATCTCTCCATACATGTCCATGCCATTTGCTAGCACGATATGCTTCTTATAAATAACAACCCTTGAATTGTCCGGAGTGGACAGTTTAGGAATTGATATTTGTTATGTGTTGTTGTATACATGACTTGTATGAACTGGTTCAAAATTTGGTAACGTTTTGTCATTTTTCCCCAAATATATGATTTTTTGTTGTTTTTTATGCCTCGACTATCTATGATAGTTGGATTGGCATGAAAATCAACAAAAAATGTCTATATATTTGGGGAAATGCGTCAAAATGCTGCCAGATTTTGAACAAGTATATACAATTCATGTATACGAACAACACATAGCAAAATCAATTCTTGAATGGGTTAGGGTTTGACCTAGCAGCAGTTGAACCTAGGTACTCAAATTAAAACTGAAGTAGTTAATGCATAATATTGTATCTCCTAGTGCACTACATGGCATCATCAATTAGTAAATGATGGATGGCGTTGGACGATCGAACAACGGCGGAGTACGCAAAGGGAGTTTCTTCATTTCTAGAGTTTACGGTGGAGCATTGTGATGGTCATAATAAGTTTTCATGTCCGTGTGTTAAATGTCGAAATGGAAAAGGGATGGTCGGTCTTCACATGATTTCAGAGCATTTGTTTGAAAATGGTATTGATCGATCGTACATTACGTGGTATTTTTATGGAGAAAGAAAACCTTTCAATGATGAACAACCATCAACAAGAGAATCAGTCGTTGAAAATGATTGTGCAGACAATCCGAGGATGGATGAACTTGTGAAAGATGCATTTGGACGAATTGGTGAACAAGTTGATGCATTGATGGATAATATCTTAAGAAATGAAGATGGGAATGAAGGCACGTCAAATTTCCATGGTCCTCAAGTAAACGAAGAGAATAAATATAAGTCATTACTCGATGATGCAAAACAACCATTGTACCCTTCATGCCCAAAAGAATTCACAAAGTTATCAGTTATAGTTGAGTTGTATAACCTGAAGGTACGCCATTTCTGGTCGGACAATAGTTTTGGTGAACTCCTTGAGTTGGTTAAGAAGTTGTTACCAGAAAGAAATACATTACCGGAAAAATTTTACGATGTTAAGAAAATGATAAAAGATTTGGGCATGGCTTATGATCAGATACATGCATGTCTGAATGACTGTATTCTATATTGGAAAGAGCACAAAGACAAGCAAAGTTGTCCAGTATGCGGTGCATCTAGACGGAAGTCTGAGTATGTGGCACAGAAGCAACATAACCCAGTCCCTACGAAGGTTTTGAGATATTTTCCTCTGACACCAAGGATTAAGAGACTTTATAGGTTAGTATCCAATTTTAGATGTAAGTTCATTCCTAATTGAGACCATTTAGTCTTTAATTCTTTATAGCTACTTGTATATGTGGTATTCAATTGTACTTTGGTGTGCAGTGTTCCATGGATATGTAATGAAATGACTTGGCATGCAAGAGCGGAACAATCAAGTGGTGTCATGCGACATCCTGTTGATTCATCAGCTTGGAAATCCATACATTATACATGGCTAGATTTTGCTCTTGAAAAATATAATGTCCGTTTAGGAGTTGCAGCTGATGGTGTTAATCCTTTTGGCAATCTAAGTAGTCTTCATAGTACTTGGCCTGTAATCATAGTGCTATACAATCTACCCCCCCCCCGATGTGCATGAAAAGAGAGTTCTCGATGTTGATCATATTGATACCTAGTCCAAAAGGGCCGGGTAGGAACATTGACATCTTTTTACAACCATTAATCGCCAAGTTGAAGGAGTTGTGGTGTAATGGGGTATCTGTGTACGATGCTCTTCGTAACGAAACTTTTATTCTAAGAGTTATTCTGTTGTGGGAAATTCATGATTTTCCAGCATATTGAAGTTTATCAGGTTGTGTAACACATGGTTACTTTGCTTGCCTTGTATGTGGCGAGGGAACCGTTGCTGAACATCTTAAGAATAGTAAGAAGATGTGCTATATGGGTCATCGAAGATTTCTTCCAACTGGTCATGTCTTCAGGACCCAAAAAGCTTCTTTCAATAATAAAGTCGAAGATGGTTGATGTCCTCGTCGGTTGACTGGGATTGAAGTGAAAAGAAAGTGCGCGGTATCCGTGTGGATGTCGGCAAATCAAAAGGGAAAAAATGAAAAAGGAGTGAAGATGTGTTGGACAATGAGAAGAGTACTTGGTACAAAAGGTCCATCTTTTTCGAATTGCCATACTGGAATAAAATCAATATTCGTCATAACTTGGATGTCATGCACACTGAGAAGAATGTTACTGAAAACCTATTGTCAATGATTTTAGAAGTGAAAGACAAAACGAAAGATGGAGCAAGTGCTCGTGAAGATCTAGTGGCCATGAACATTAAGAAAAGTTTGTGGATGAAAGAAGGTGGACATAGTGGTAAAAAAACAAAACCCAAGGCACCCTACACTCTCAATCGTTCTGAAAAAGAAGTCTTTTGTCATACTTTACATGATTTGAAGGTACCGATTGGGTATTGTTCTACAATAAAACATCATGTGAATTTAAAGAAGTTAGAAATAAGGGGGCTGAAGTCACACGATTATCATGTCATCATGCAACATTTGTTGCCCGTGTTACTACAACATAGCTTTCTAAAGTACACGGATCTCCGTAAAGCTATTCAACGGATTTCGATCTTCTTTAATGTACTGTATGTAAAAGAGGTCATGGTAGAGCACTTGGTAGCTGTCAAACGTAGCCTGGCTGAGGCGGTATGCCTCCTAGAGAAGATTTTTTCCACCTTCATTTTTTGTTATTAGCATTCATCTCATGATGCATCTAGCTGATAAAGCGATAGCTTGCCGTCCAGTCAGATATCGCTGGATGTATCCTTTTGAACGGTATGTTCCTTCTAAACTTAGTGAAGTATCAGTTGAATTATATATGCATTGGTAAAACATTAACAATTGAACAATCCTTTCGACAGGCTAATGAAAATTTATAAAGGATATATAAGGAACGTTGCTAGACCCGAAGGATGTATTGCAAAACGTTATGTCATAGAGGAATCTATTCTATATTGCATGGAATACATGCCAGATGGTGATAAGGGAAATCACAAGTACACTCGTGATAGATTCCTTGACGATGATGACGATGAATATATCAATGAAGGGCCTCTGGACAAAGGCAAGGACATAAGTCTTTCTCTAGTACAATTCTAACAAGCCCGTAGATGGGTTCTGCACCGTCATGAAGACATTGACGTCTGGCTAAAGTATGTAAGCCCATTAAGATTATAAATTTCTAGTCCATTGCTATAATTACCTAAGTATCATGCCAATGCAATTACCATTCTCGTAGGAGATATGACACACATTTAAGATCAAGTGGTCTGGGTGCCTCAAAGAAGAAGGGAAGTTTGTCGAAGAAAAGGGATGATGGTTTTATCCCTTGGCTACGGAAAGATGTATTTTCTATATTTATTCTTTACATCTTGGACCTCATAGACAATGAAACGGTTTTTTTTTCGCAGTTGAAAATTAGTGATGGTGAGTCGACATTGAAACGGCTAGCTGATGGACCTACTTTCAAGGCGAAAGCTTATGACAAATATCGTGTCAATGGTTTTGTATTTGCTACAAGCGGATACGAATCAAATAAGACGACGCAAAATAGTGGGGTCTCCATGCAAGCCATTACTTCATTCAAGTCTAGCGAAAAAGATAAGAATTTCAAAGAAGCGGAAACCACGTACTACGGAGCAGTGAAACAAATAATTGATCTAGATTATATTGATTTTCGTCAAGTCGTGTTCTACTGCGACTAGGTCAGGGTGGAGGACAAGTCGAACGGATGCTTCATTGATCCTAAGACAAAGTTGACAATGGTAAACATGGAGAAATTTAAAAGAAATGATAGGGATGTTGATGAACCGTTCATTCTTACATCTGAAACAAGTCAAGTGTTTTACTCCAAGGATCAACAGAGATCTGGATGGTATGTTGTTTTAAGGGCACCTCGGAGATTGACGAAAATAGTGGGTGTGCTTGAAGATCCTACCCTGTATCACTCTCCTATTACTGAAAATACAAACATATTAGAACTTCTAAAAGAATTTGATTTTGACTCGAACATTGAGAAACATGTATGTAATGTAATTAATTCATTTCTAAAATGAATAGAATGATAAGTGATCCCATTTTATTGTACAGGATTGATCTGCATGATGTTTAGTTTAGTGTCTCCCGAGTCTAGCACATGACAAATTGTATGAACATATCCATGTTATGTATCAACACCATAATGTCAATGTGTTCACATACAGGTGTGATGGCATCAATAAGTGCTCAAAGTTCCCAAACTCTTCCTTCGGTTGGTTCAACAAATCAACCGAAGATAAAAGTAGAATTTAGTGAAAATGGCGTGCCAGGAGGAGAAAACTCAAACAAGTTGGCTTCAAGGTGGAGGGTTCTAGTTCGTTCACAAATCCCTATTACTTTTTTTGACTGGCGTGTTGTGCCATCAAGGCACAAAGATGATGTGTGGAACATACTACAGGTAGTTTACTCTATCATACAATAATTAATTGACATTTCCCTTAATCATATAATCAATTGCTACGATTCAGTTTTAATATTGGATTGACATGTAGAATGAATACGAACTTCCTGCGACATTTAAGGACAATTGCATGAAAAGCATTTGCGAGGTCTTTCGTAGATATAAGGCCAAGTTAAGGAAGGATTATTATGATACCAAAGTTAGTCACAATGATAGACTGAAGAATTGTCCTCCAAGTGTTAGGCCAGAGGACTGGGTTGAGTTTGTTACTCTTAATGCTTCACCCAAAATGGTTGAACGTAGAGGAAAAAATGCCAATAATAAGAAGAGTCTTATAGTCTATCGTACGACTAGCAGACATGGGAGTGCAAGAACGGAACATGCCATGGTAAGTACTGCTAGTTCATAAAGACCATATGTTCTTTTATAGTGCCACTAAAATAATTTTTATAATTTCAGACAAAAAATATAACCAAGGGTGACAAACCCATCACAAGGACCGATGTATGGATCAAAGCTCATACTAGGAAAGACGGTTCAACATCCGACAGTGTCACTCTGCATATGGTGGGTTCATAGTCAAACATCATTTTATCGAATTCAAAATATATTTTTAAACAAGCTTAATGATGCAGGACAAAATCAAAAAAAATTTGGAAACCCGAAGTGAATGTAGTTCATCTTCTTTCGAGGATATCTTGACTGATCCACTATCTCAAGTGTTTGGAAAGGATACGAGAGGCCGTGTTCGTGGTGTTGAAACCACTATTTCTAGGACACAAATCCAGTCGTCTATTTCAGTCCGTGCAAAATTAATAGAACAGCAAATGAAAATCGAATCACAATCAGAAGGCATGCTAAAGCTCAAGTGTAAGATGGAGAACATGGAAAGTACACTTCAAGCACTTTTGGTACGTACTACGGACCATTAGTTAGGTTGCAATGATGTATCAATAAACCTCGGAAAGAATTAGAATTTCTAAATGGTTCAATGTTGTGTCATTAATCTCTACTATAGGATTGCGTACGGACTACAGGACTGACCCCTACATTGCATCAGCCTCAACCTACTCCTGCAAAAGAACATAATGTTGACTTGTCTGTAGATACAACTCTAGCTAGTACATCATCTGGTAAGAAAATCAGTTGTGAACTACTAGATTGGAAAAGAAATGTCGCAGGAGTAGCAATAGCTTACGAGGGGTCGGGGATAACTATCATACATAGCAAACCCCTTTCCAAAGGCATGGTCAGGGTTGAGGTTCAAAAGATTCTACTGCAAGATACACCTTTGAGTGTAGAGCACATGGATGCGACCACACTCGGCGAAGTAGGACATGGTGATTTTACTGCATGGCATTCGGCTTTTCTTAGGCCTACGAATTAAGGCCAAGTGAACTGTTTGATTATGAATGAGTTGTACTAAACTACATATACTTTAGTTATCTTGCATCCATACTTTAGTTTCTGTATGATCTTTATTCTTAACATTTGTATCGACTTCTTTTGATCATCCTGATTGTATGCATGGGTTGAACTAATCTATTTATCTGAGTTGTACTACGCATAAAAATATTTGTGCACCTGCAGGCTGTGTGAGTTGACCACTATGCCTCCAGATATATGCTGGGGTTGTCAACAACCTGATCATACATATACCAATTGTCCATCCAAGAAGAGCTGTCCCAAATGCAATGTGGGGCATATACTGTGGAGGGTCGTGATGGCTGAGACCCCTAATAAGGGTCGTCCATTTTATAAATGCCATAAGAATTGTAGTTACTTCAGGTGGACCGATAATGTGGGCAAGTCAGATGGTGGTGCAATAGCATCATCGTCAGGATCATCATCATCATCTTCAGAGATAGGTCGTCAAAATACATGCACATTAACTAATGTTGATGACCTTTCCCGATTATTCCAAGAAGCAGCTCGAGTTGCTTATACGGAGGATGTTGAGGTTTCTATGACAGTTATTAATTCTAAAAAGTCAAAGAAATGATACTGTAAACTTAAGTAATGATACTTTTTTATAGTACTAGCTGACCTTTTAGAGTTTTAATTTATGAATTCTGTTTTTTGCACATCCAATTTACTTATGTTATTGCTATATATACGTGGAATGGGTAGTGTTTATATGAGAATGGTTGCTTTTATATATATATATGTATGTGTGTGTATGGAATGGTGATGATGGAGAATAAGAAGATGATGCGGATCCAATGCTAAGTGCTCTTGCTGTTTCAAAGACAATGCGAGTAGTAGTCAGCCGGGGGTACCTACAAACCCCTGGTAAGTCCATAGTTCTTGGAATTCAAACATGCATTATCTTAAAATATATTATTTATTGATAACATATAACTAACTAAACATTTTACATTTGATTGCGAGGCACATACAAATGGAGCATATAAAGCAATCTACTATACATACAGCTTTGTGTGGTAAGTTATATATGGGAACTATGTTGCTTTGGCATAGAAGAATTATAATAATGTCATTTATGTCCTCTTCTTACAGAAGGACTCAGAGGCAAATCTACCATGCCTCACAATGAAGGAAGGGATCCAAGTCACAATCAGAGATGTGGGTTCTACCAAGGTGTGGTACATGAGGTACATGTGGGTATACTAAATGGGTATTGTTATTAGATTTCTTTTTTTTTTTTAATTTTCATTAAAAGTAAGTTTGTGTTTTGTTCATAAATCAGATATTGGCCTCACAATAAGAGCAGAATGTATGTATTGGAGAATACAGGTAGACCCCACATTTTGAATCTTCATCTTCATCTGAAACCTTATGATCAACAGCTCAAATCTCATATCTTGGGTCATTTAGTTCTTTAAGAATGTTTTGATCTTTCTCTATGCAGGAGATTTTGTAAAGCAGAATGGACTTCAGAGTGGAGACTTTGTCATGTTGTATCAAGATGAAAACCAACAACTTGTGAGTTTTTTCTTTCTTTCCACCGCCTTTTTTGAACATCAGAGAGCTTCACTTCCTTTACTTACAGCAACTGATGGTTTTAGCTTAATGTCCTTACAAGTATACCATGAACACAATTTTCATGGACTACAATAGTTTTAGTCCAATCTAACAATAGGTAAAATCAGACTTAAAGATCTGCAATAATGTGGACAGAAATAGCCCTTGTACTTCCTTTCAAAACTCTATATATGCTTTCTAGCATTATTATAGGCTTGCTGTGCAGATAACATGTAAACATTCTTTGTGAAAGATTATTATTTAAAAATATATGGCACTCATTTAGAGAATTAAGAGGTGTCCCATGATTGTAGATATCAAAATGTTTCCATGAGTGTCTTCTCCAGATAATTGTGTTCATGGCATACTTTTCAAGCTAAGAAATTTTCTTGCCTCACTACGCATGCATAGGAAATTACCTAAATATTTGTGCTCCTTGTATGTATCTCCTTGGAATTTCATGCCACTGCCAGATATCCAATGAGACAATTAATAGTTTGGGAAGCTCCCTGCCATGTGCTTGTCAATGTACTATGAAAACAATGCTGCAAGTGATATTGCAACAGTACTGACACTAATCAATGACCGCGTGGATGTTCAGCCCACCTATTGGTGGATAAGCATAATAAAAATCAACTTGATTGATGATTTCTATCTATTGGATTTATTACCCCAAAAAACATACTTGAATCCAACGGCTAGAACCAAGTCCTAAAAAGTACTAAAATCTATGGCCAGAGATAATCAATCAGGTTGATTTTTTGTTTGTATATCCAATAAGGGGTAGGCTAAAAATCCATGTGCATGGTTAGTGGGACCTAGGCTGGGGGCCTTCTCTCACCTAGGGGCCTTAAGGTAGAGCTACGCGTCCCTGGTTATGGGTGTCACTTACCCTCTCATATTATATACATTTACAGTGAGGTGTTGAATTTACTTCATCAATCACCTTTGTATGACTGCTGATTGGTGATGCTGTAGAAACTACATGAGAAGTATTGTTAAATGCCTATTAAAAAGGAAATTAGGCCGTGTTTGATTACCAAGTGGGAAAATTGCATTTTCCAAAGGAAAACACAACTGTCCGTTGTTAGATAGCCAATATAAATCTGTATAATTTTCCCTAACAAGCCATTTAAATTTGGATAATTTTTCCTACTAATCTAGGAATTCATTTCCAATCCAGATAGGTGGGAATTCATTTCCACCTGAAAATACACATTTATTTTCTCACATGATTGAAATACGTGTTCTCAGTTGCAATCAATCAGCCATTTAAGGCATATCCCAGATGTATTTGCTCGGGAAAATTTTTCGTGCAATCAAACATGGCCTTAGATTAAATAGAGGAAGTATTGGAAAAAGAGAAATTACATGCATAATAATCTAAGCTAAGCTGGACAAAAAAATTAGTCCCTGACTCATCTCTATGTGCATCACTCAAGGACTAATGAAATGAAATGTGGCTTACAAGTTAAAATTTTCTAGATCAGCAATTTCACTTTTAACTTTCGCATTTGATAAGATTAAAATTTTTAGAAAGAGTTGGTTTTCTACGATGATGATCTCCTCATCAACCTCATGAAAATCAACACTTGAATTATTTACTTTTGTGCCCTAAGATTGTCTACATGTGAAGAAATTTATGCAACTTATCCCAACGACACCTTATGTGAGGACAATGCAGATCTGAGTTGAGGAAGATTCTTGATAGAGATGATCTCATCACCATGATCAGGGTATTCGAACACTCATTTTTTTTACATGGAACTGACACAACCTTGTGGGGCACTAATATTGGAGTCTGATTTTTTGTGAGACCAATAGAAAATTAGCCCTAATACTTGAAGAAGCCTCATGATTGGCTAATCAAGTTAGAGTTATACACTACTGACATCCATTCTTTTTTAAAAGGAGGTGGAGCGAGGTGAGCACTTTCTTTTGCTGTACATACATAAGACGAAGGTGGAACTGTTCATTCTTTTGTAAAACCTGATTCTTCACCTGTTTCCATTTGCTGGTTCAGACTATGGAGGTTTGCGTCGGGACATTGTTTGGATTTGTTGAACCTTCACTTACATTACATAGATCCACATTCCAATTGATGTGGATCCGAGTTTTTTTTTTTACGAATTAATATCATTTACTCACCATTTAATTAACAAATACATGCACTCAATGTAATTTTGCATTTGATTCTGATGCAAGAACAGGAACTATCAGGTTGGGACTTGGTTAAGTACTGACCCAAGACATTATAATCTATCTAAGTGAAGAGGCCATACCTTGTGGCTATTATAAATGTGATTTAGAAGTTTACTCAGTTTTCAACTGAAGATTTTCTTTAAATGGGCTTGTTGATTAGTTAATTGTTTATTATCAGGTCATGATAGTTACTGAATAGATTTGCTTGTTTATGGTTTGATATTTTGCTTTTTATTATGAGGTTCTTAACAGGTTCTGACAATCCAAATACTAATTTTTTTTTTTTTTTTTACCAGTTTGGCAACGGCTCACAACCGTTGCAACCTATTTTAAAAACCACTTTAAATATTTGAAACGGTTTAAAACCGTTTCCATTTCTGCAAATAATCATTTATTGAAAATAACTGACCACGGTTTATAACTGTTGCAAATATTTAGAAACCGTTTTGGCACCGTTTCTAAGAGAAACGGTTCAAAACCATTACGAAAGTTTTCTTACCAACGGCTTTTAACCGTTTCTAAATTTAGTATAATTCGGTTACGGTCTAAAAATCCGTCGTTAAAAATTTGGTCAAAAATTTGAGGAACGGCAAAAGTTCGCAACGACGTTCTCAAAGTGATGGATCCGGAACCGGAACCGATTATGTATTTATGTCGGTTCCGGTTCCGGTTCCAGGTATATTGGGCCAAACCGATTCTTAAAATACGGTGTAGCAATTAATACCTTAACTCTATTGTTTGACAGCAGGTACATAGCTTTTGATTCCTATATCTTAAATGCTCTGACCTAAGATAAAATGGCACCACTGTGCGGTCCATGTGATCATTACTCACGCGGTCAACTATAAAGTATATTATAGATGTGCTAGAGAGTGGGGTTTTTCTTTACTTCAGGGAATTGTTTTTTCCAGAGTTTTTTTTTTTTTTTTTTTTGCATTTCACAAGAAAAACACCCCTCTCACTAAACTATTCTCACCTGTTTTCTCCAAAATTCAAGTGTGAAATGAGGGTCATTGGTCAAATGTCCTCTCGAACTTGTAAAAGCTGTGTGGAAAAAATCAATTTTCTTCGTCCTGATTCCCATGTGCACAAGCAAGGATATAATAATATTAATTTATACAACAAGGGAGCTCTGTTGTCTCCCCCTCTTATTGGCTTCCTATAAGGAAGGGCCCAGATCTTATCCCCAACCAGATGGTGGATCTCAGCCACTCACACCCAATTTTGGCAATTAATGAGAAGGGAAGTGATATCGTCATTTGCATTTTTTTTTTTTGTGGGGTCATGGTGCAAGCAAGTCCGGATGAAAGAGAAGGGTTACGTCAAGCTGGCAGCAGATGTAAAACTTTCAATGACATGAAAAATGACATATATTGTAATATTGTTGTTGAAGGTCTTCTAATGCAACAACTGGTATAAAAATGGACACTACCATTTCATTTGCATTTAATGTGGAGCCGCGATCCCATAAAGTCCCAAACAAATGTCAGATAGCATACCTGGCAATATGACATTAACATAAATTTTAAAGAAAATGCTACCACACGTATAACAGGACAGAAAAAAACCGTTGGATTCAAGAGATCCACGGTCCACCATGAGGCAACAATTAGAAAGGGTAAAATAATTGTTGCCTCTTGGATCTCTTGAATCAAACGGTTAATGACGTCAACTGCACATATTTTTGTCCGGTTAACCCGTGAGATTGCAGGACTCAGATTTTTTTAATGAGGAAGGCCTGTTGTGATCACCAACCTTTTTTTCATTTTTTTGTGAATGTGACGGGCTATATCAATCACTTCCCTAATAATATAATGGTATATATATAAGTATCATTTTAATAGGTGAACATCAGATATGGCGGTGATACTGACTCGGTGTGATCCGACACAATTGCACTTGGCCCCTTACTTTGACCAAATAAAAGAATAAGTTATTCTGTTCGTCTAACATCTCACTTGGAAATTTGGATCTCATCTCATGGGAGTTTCCGGATTTTCAGATAGTGACATTATATATATTTTATGATGTCACTAATCTTCAGATCCAAGGGCTGACATTGAGGTGCATTGCACTACATGTAGCACCGAGCTATGAGATCATTGGGTGGATAACCCTTCGTCTCCGAATTCTCATCAATAAATGGCTTATTCCAGAAAAAAAAAACTTAAAAAATACTCATCAATAAGTGATTAAATAATCATTAGGTCAACCATCTTCAATCGAAAAACGACATCAACACATAAATTAAATAGATTATCCGAACAGCTTATCGAAGAGCCATCCAAATCGCAGCTACATTGAACTTAACTCGAAGATGATGCTTGCTTAGTTTTCATGGAGAAGGTCCACTCCGCAAAGAAATGATGCGGTCGCCGAGTCGAGAGATGGTCTTCGGGTCTTGTAACGTGAACCCGACGACCAATCTAACAACCTGATTAGTGATTTCTAAGCATTAGGACTGGAGTCATTTTCATGGGTTGATTTTAACCATTTGGTTGTGAGGGGTGGTCATCAGGGCAGTCAGTGAAATTTTACTCGTTTTACTGAGTAAAATTTTGATGACAGTAGATAGTAATCGAGACCAATGACAGCCCACAATATGAGCTGCGTGGCATACTCTTAGAGAACTCTGACCATATGGATGCTTTGCCAATCCTAGCTGGATCAAGAGTAGAACGTTCTCACTAGGATTCAGAACGTTGGATGGTCTTCGGGTCGTGTAATGTGAACCCGGGGACCAATCCAACAACTTGATTAGTGATTTCTAAGCATTGGATTGGAGTCGTTTTGATGGGTTGATTTTAACCATTTTAATTTGAGCATTATTGGCCTTTATTCGGGCACAAGGACCCAAAGGTTTGAAATCACTATTCTGATTTTTGATTTTTAGGCCCCGGGATTGGCCAAAATCCACTACTCAGCATCCTCTAAAAGTTTGCCGCGTGGATCATGTTGTGAGCGGTGGTCATCATGGTTGTAATCAAAATTTTACAAGTAAAACTTGGATGACAGGGACTGATGACAGCCCACAGTATAAGTCACGTGGCATACGCTTGGAGAACTCTGACCGTTTGGATGTTTTGCCAATCCCTAGATGGACCTACAAACACAAACTCAGTCTGATTAGTGATTTCAAGCCTTTAGATCTTTGTACCCCAAATAATGGTCAAATTCCCTCGGTTAAAAATCAACCCATGAAAATAACTCCAATCCAACGCCTAAAAATCACTCATCATGTTGATTTTTGGTTTGTAGGTTCACATAGGGATTAGCCCCACATCCATACGATCATCGTCCTCTAAGAGTATACGACGTGGGTCATATTGTGGTCTGTCATCGGCGTCGATGACAGTCGCTGTCATCAAAGTTTTACTCGTTTTCCTCGTCAACTATTCAAAACAAATACGAAAGCTGCTGCGATGGGACTTGCGAGCATCACGTTTTCCCCACTAAGCAATAACTTCGTTCATCAAGCTGTTCTTTTATAGTTTTTTTTTTTTTTTTTTGGTTGTTTTGGTTATTTGTGTGTGTTGGGCTGGTTCCTGGTTGTTTGGTTATAAATTCTTATCTGGATAAAACAAAGAGACGGACGGGAGAGCTCAATGTGTGAGTAAACCCAGTTTAAGTCTTTCACCTCCCCTCCATTAACATTACGGCATTACCAGTAGACGCAGAACTGCTTCTCTTCGTTGGAAGGAGGAATGGAGAGAGAGGAGGAATGGGAAGGGGAGGAGGAGGTGTTGGTGGACCTGACGGCTTTGAAAGGAAGGCCGCCTCGAAAGGGTACAACTGTGAAGCTTGCCCACGGAAACGGAAACGGAAACGGGAACGGGAACGGGAACGGAAACAGAAACCTCTCCCTCCTACAAGAAGAAAAGGAAGAGTCTAATAGTGAGGAGAGTATTATAAATAAGAATGAAGGAGATGTTGCACTGGTAGCTGAGCCTGAGCTCCAAGGAGGAGGAAGTGAATCGGAGAAAAGCGTTTACTTTGACAGAGATGAAGGTAAATAATTTAATAAATCTTTCACTCTCTATATCTCTAACTGCGATTGGTTGCACAGCACTCGTTTCTCTTTTTTCCTTTTTCTCTACTTTGTATAAATAAACTCTCCTTCACCTTTCCCTACCTGGGCATGGTTTACTTCCTAAAATGACCAAAATGCCCTTGAAACATCCTCACCCATCTTTTCCCCCTTTCTTGTCAATAAAGAGGGTTCCTCTTTGTTGAGTGAGCTCCTGTTCACATGCTCAATGTTGCTTCCGCCATGATCTCAATGAAACAAAACAATCCAAAAATTGTCTCAGTTTCTTCTCTCTTCTTCTTCTTTTACTTTGTATTCCCTCTAGAATCCTGGAAATCCATCTAAAAACGCTTTGGAATACGCTGAAAAGGCATATCTGTTTGTGATCTCTTCGGTCTCCCTAGCTTTGCTTTGATTTGCTTCTTTTGGAGATCTTGCCCTAACAATGAGGGAAAAAAGAAGAAGAAGAGGAAGCGTTGCTGTTACCCTCCAAAACGTAAGTTTAATTAAATTAAACCTCCTGTTTTTCCACAATGGCAATTGACAACATCAAATTCTTGCTACAGCCAAAATGACAAAAAAAAAAAGTTCGACCACCACAGGCAACACAACATCATACTGATTTTTTTCCAACTTGTTCTGTTATTTCCTTTGGATAGATAAAAATGGCCAGAGGGATAGGTGTTACATTCTGATGCCCCCTTTCAATCTGAATTTACAGCGGCATCCATTGAGGTTCTAATATGCTCAAGTCAAATTTACCAGTAAAAATCATCAATCCAATATTCAATCTTTGTTTTATTTGTTTATTAAATTTTGTTTTGAATGTTTGAGACACATGAATTTCTTTGGACTTCTAATACTCCCTCCGATGACATAAGTTCTGGTGTATTGTACATTCCAAATCATAGTGTGAATAAATTGTTTTAGCTGGCATGAATTATGTATTGTTTTAGGGAGGCAGGGGGTAGATATGGTTCGTTTTTAATTAGAGAAAAACTAAAAACCTCCCTTGTTCTAGAATGTCTCTGAACATAAATGCCGAATTCCGTGAACAAAGTGCGTGGCACGAATTACGTATTGTTTTAGGGAGGCAGGGTGTACATATGGTTTATTTTCAATTAAAGAAAAACTAAAAACCTCCGTTGTACTAGAATGTCTCTAAACATAAATGCTGAATTCCGTGAACAAAGTGTGTTGAGTTTGA
The DNA here is from genome assembly GCA_035048495.1 of Euptelea pleiosperma. Lineage (NCBI taxonomy): Eukaryota > Viridiplantae > Streptophyta > Magnoliopsida > Ranunculales > Eupteleaceae > Euptelea > Euptelea pleiosperma. Next base: position 254,939 of record JASUTR010000024.1, read on the forward strand.
GGACTCTATGTTTTAATCCATTCACTTGCTCCCTTGTAGTGTCTTCTTTGAACATCACTTTCTCCCTTGCGCCAAGGTCAGCAGATAAGTGGGCAGATAACAACCTTTCAGGTACTCCTTGGAAATAGAAAACATGCAAGAGGATAATAAATGTGGTTCTGTTTCACATGTATTTTTAGTGCAACTGAGAGCCCTATGCCATAAATACTGAACCCCCCATCACAAAATAAGACTTCTCCACTGCCCTCAATTACATTCATGCCATTTTCATACTATACTATCACCTATATCCACAATTTAATTGTCTAGATACATCTCTCCAACTATCCCAAAGTGGTTTTAGAACTACCACTGATCGCTACATCTCATGCCCTTATTTTGATAAACTGATAAAAACCTAATTCTGGTTTTATCTATATTTAAAACATTAATTTGTTATTTTTTTTTGTCATTATTAATAGTTATATGTATTGCCTTGTATGAACACCTGGACTTGATATAGGTTCTCTATTCATTACCTGAGTTAGGGAGATTAATTCTAGAAATTTGGTGTTTGGTGGAGATAGAATTAATTTTACATTTTTATGGCTGAAGGAATATGGAAATGTCGCCACTGCATTTGGACCTACCGAATGGATAGTCCTGGGATTGAACATATTCAGAATCCTAAGGGGCACTGCCACGGACCAATGAATGTCAAAACATTAACTCAGCAGGGATCATGTTTTGTTTTAGAAATTAAAGGTCAGTTGAAACCCGAATTTTCATAGACAGATAGCAACAGTAATTATTAAAGCTCAGAATGCCCTATTAATCACGAAAGTGTTCTCACTAGAATTGCCAACTGAAGCCTAATTTCTCATTCATTCTGATATTTCTTTCAGGTATACTTATTGTTCTTTTTTTTATTTTTTTCATAGCAAAATTGTATTGGAATAAGAGAGGAGCACATAGCTAGGAAAGAAAATACACAATTCAAGTGCATGCGGGTAATAGCCATAGAAGTTAAAAACTTTGATGTGATATTGTTACGTATTGCCAGGTTGCCACCAACTCACCAGTTCATATTTTTTAGGCTAGAGGTTCATTTTAGTGTTAATATTTTAGCCTGTTAGGGGTATAAAAAAGTTAAAAACTAAGCTATTTGTACTGAGCGCAATCTTTAGTTTCTTCTCCGTTGTTACTTGATAGCAATTAAATCGTAGTCCCCTGCTTGCCATAAAAAATTTGCGTTGATATCTCTTTCTTATAATGCATATAAATTATAAGCATAAGGCATATCTAACAAAATGTTCTTTGCTGCATGATTGTAGGTGCTGAATCCACTGGTGGAACCAGTGGGATGAAATTTGGTGCTGTTGACAGTTCCTTTGCTGAGGAAAAGCTAGGAAATGAGGAATCTGATTTTAACGTAAAGAATACTGATATTCAAAAGACTCTAAGCACTGTAATCAACCACCAAAGTCATGAAAATCTGAAGGATGATAGGCAATCTGGTTTGCATCTTCTACTTTCTGAAAATGGAACTGAAAGTTTTAAGCCTTCTAATAAAATAGAAGCACATGCACATGCACATGCTAGACTAGTAAATGAGAGCAAACAGGAAGTAGCAGAATGGGATGTTGAGAGGGTATTGGAGGAGCAGGATACACATGATTTGTTCTGTCCTAAGTGTAACTCTTGTATTACTAAGCGGGTTATTCTGCGTAAAAGAAAACGGAAGACTCAAAATATTCATGATGATTCAAAGCGTGAGAAAATTGAAACAGAAGTTCAATCTGGTTTGGATGCTCTTGCAACCAATGATCAACATTATGATACAATTGAATCTGGTTTGGATGGCCGTCCTGCACTTACATCCAATGATCAAGATCACGATACAGGACCAGATATGTTCAGATGTTTATCGTGCTTCAGCTTTTTCATTCCAACAGGTATAAATCTGTCCCAAACCAATGAAAAAGGTTCTCACTGTTTACTACTATATTGTTTGTTATACTGTATAGTACCATGGTCTATTTGTGTGGGTGATAAAAAATCATGATATGATTATTAGGGGTGCACTCTACAGTTTATTAGCATATCATATGAATGGTTTCTGTTCTTCTAAACGGGTAGTGGGCATTCAAATTCATATACTAGTAATGTATGAGAAATTTGTCTTCATCATATCATACCCATCATGCCAATCGTATTAAAAAGAAAGATAAGTGGATAAGAATTTCTTATGTCCTCCCTAGTCACCTGAGCTTTGAAATCAATTAGCTACGATCCTGCTTTAGTTTAAAGAGATAAAGAAGAAAAGAAGAGGAAGTGTATTAAGAGAGTTGGGCAAAACTAGTTTGTATTCCCCACACAAATACTAGTCTTTGTGGAACTACTGACCACCATAATTATAGTGCCTTTAATGAAGGGCAGAAAAATAAATCAACAATAATAAATTAAGAGACTAAGCTAACCCTTGTAAGGTTTCTAATCCTCCAATATGATTAAACACCAAGCAACACCAACTCTACACTTATCGAAGGTAGTCAATAGGATATTATCAATCAAAATGCCCAACTAGGACAGAGGAGTGCAGAGGAATAATAAAGTGCCTTTTCAGGTATGTAGAGGAAAATAGATAACAAATAAGGTAGAAGATATAAAGAGAAGAAAGGACTAATCTACCATCTTCAAGCAAAGTATCTCAACATATGTACATTGTAACTCTCAATGTTGCACACATTCCAACCACGGGGATCATGTCTTTTGAGGTGGCCATGATCATGATGTCAGCAAGATGGGGGTTCATGCTTGAATATAGTGTATTTATGTCAAATATCTATATTTATGTTATTCACGCAAACATGCTTGTAGTCCATTTTATGTTTCTTTCTTTTTTGCTTCTTTCTGTGAAACCTTTGTTGTAAATTTTACATGACGGGGGTTTTAATTCCCCCTTTTTACACTTTTTTACTTATAAAACCTGTAGGGTATTTTTGCAACACCCCCTTGAAACTCTAAAGTATATAGTAATACCCTCCTTATAGTTTCAAACTTTAGGAATACCCCCCTTGACCTAGTTTAACAGTTTCAAGTTAAAATGGACTTGAATCAAACGCTGTTAGCGTTGTATTTGTAATATCTGGTCCTTTCATAGATGCATTAACAGGCTCATGATGCATGTCATGTTTTAATGCAAGTCAAATGACGGTTAAACTAGGTTCACACACTGTTAGCATTGTATTTGTAATATTTGGTCCTTTCATAGATGCATTAACAGGCCCATGATGCATGTCATGTTTTAATGTGAGTCAAATGACGGTTAAACTAGGTCAAGGGGGGTATTCCTAAAGTTTGAAAGTATAGGAGGGCATTACTAATAAATTTCGAATTTCAGGGGTTGTTACAAAAAACCTAAAAATGTAAAAAATATGTTTGTGGTTTTCCCTGGACAAACAACTATTCCTTGAAGATTAGTTACTTGTTCCAAAAAAAAAATATTAGTTACATTTTATTTTTATTTTTATAGATAACTATGTAACAAGGACACGGAGATATGTGTCGTATTCGACATGGATACGGAGTGTCAGAAACGCTGACCCCCACAAACCAGGGTTTTAAATTTCGTCGAAACCAATGAAATTTCGAAGAAATTTTTGTTACGACCCCTACTGAAACCAAAATACTACAAAATCTGAAATTTCGTAATTCAAATAAAAAGTGGGATAATTAATAGATTTTTCCTATATTTAAGGCACAAATTAAGATTTCTTTATCTTAGGAATTGTAGAGAGAGAGAGAGAGTGAGAAGATTTTATTTCTAATTTCCTATAAATAAGGGATTTTAATAAATCTTTTAGCTGAAATTTTGTTTTTTTTCCAAGATTTTTTCCAAATTTCAAAATTTCACCTGAAATTTCGGTTTCAACCTTGGCCGAAACCTAGTAAAAAACGAAATTTAAATACTTGCCACAAACCCAGTACGTCGATGCGTCCATATCGTTCATTATTTATGCTGAAAGATATATCTTTTAAAAACTATAGTTCATGTTAAGTATGTAATATAGAAAGAATGTATTCAGATTTAGCTGAGATATGTTAAAATCCCATAAACTATATACAAATAATAGTTGAAAGCAAATTTTTTGAATAAACTGAGATTTATTTAAAAAGGTGTGTCGGCATGTGTCAAACACGTGAATACGGCAAGGTGTCCAACATGGCAAATTCTTAGAAGACGAAGTATCTTTGTTACATAGATAGGAAGAAGTGTTTTTGTGTAATTAAACATGTAGTTTCACAAGTTAGGGAAAAAAGTTTCCCATGTACAAAGTGTTACTATTTACACCACCCTTAGCTAGAGAATCCATGTTTTAAAATATGGATGTTAATGTAAATAACAACTCTTAAAACGGTAACGCCCTGACCCGTTGCTTTTCTTCCTGTTATAACGCCCAAAACCATGGTTCGAAGTCTTGGCCGATCTCGTTTTGGATCGGGCGATCCGAATCGGGATCGATGCCCACCGATCCGGCGAAATCTTGGCTGTCCCGAACGAAACGACTGAGATTTGAGCGAAACAACTATGTATACCAACGGATCATTGGGCCAACACAACATGTGCGCAGGAAAACACTATCCGTTAACACGCCCTCCTCAACAGGAATACACTCCGCTGGAGACTTGAACCGGCGACCTCCCAGACCTTAAGACTCTGATACCATGTTAAACAACCATTTATCCCAAAAGATCGACCTGTCGGGGAAAGGCGAAACAACTATGTATATCAACGGGTCGTTGGGCCAACACAATATGTGCGCGGGAACACGCCATCCGCTAACACGCCCCATCAGTGGGAATACACTCTACTGGAGACTTGAACTCACGACCTCCCAGGCCTTAAGGCTCTAATACCATGATAAACAACCATTTACCCCAAAAGATTGACCTGTTGGGGAAATGCGAAACAACTATGTATACCAACGGGTCGTCGGGCCAACACAACACGTGCATGGGAAAACACCATCCGCTAACATTACCCCTGATAAATAGCTAATCCCACATTTGTGCAGCAACACTCCCAAGATTCTGTAACAATATGACTGACAAATCACTCATATAAAAGCTTGAATAAGTACGATCGGTGATGTCAATATGATTTGGTGTTTTTTCTATGGTAAGAGTTAAGTCATTGCAGTTGAACTGCAACCAATCAATTATTTAACATTGTGCCATGCTTACATGCATAAGGAAAGCACGTGCAAGTGGATGCCATGTGCATTCCATACAGTCACAAACTTAACCAATAGTCCAATTGCGAATAAACCTTTTGGTTATCTTGGTGTTCACTTTAGACAAACTTACACGAGTTTGATGTTCATTACTCTACTGTTTTATAATTGATTAGCAGTCTCATATTTCTCATGATGGGCTATCATATTTAAATATTAAGTTGATTTCAACAGTGGCTGGTTTTAAATTATTCCGGATTTTTGGAGATAGAGGTGAACGTAAAAGCATGCGAAGTCCTCTGCAGATGCCTGATAGGAACCTAAGAACAGGTGATCAAGGTAATATACTGTGTTCAATTCTTAAATTGTTGAACTGAGTTGGATACTGAGCATTTGCATGACTTGTGATTATGTATTCTCTTCGCTAGTGCTTGTAACAACTTTCAATAGGAGTAGGCTATGATGCTCGGATATGGACACGGACACGGATACGAGAAATGGGGATTCGACTCGACATTTTCCAAAATTAAGGACATGGATACGGATACGAGTATCCTATTTTGTAGTTCAAAATTTTTATTTTTTCTAATTTTTTCAACTTTTTATGAAGGATACGTGGGGATACATGTCGGTAGAGTGTCCGGTGTCCGTATCCACGTCGACACGACACGGCACTGGTACGAGGCACTAGTACAGGTATCCGGGTATCATAGGGAGCAGGGACCTTACCTCTTTCGGTGAAATTGTCTACCACAAGCAATATGCAGATGATAAGTATTGGTTTCTTCAGCTAGAGTACTCATGCTCTTAAATAAATTTTGAAATACATAAAGCAAGCATCATTTTGTTTCCCGATTCCATTTAATAGCTGTGGTGTGTTTGCATATGATATATTCCATAATAGAAATAGATTATTTTGCCCATCAGGAGGTCGGTAAGTTCCCTCCTGTTAGGCTGTGACATCCATCGGTATACTTTCACTGGATTTCTATTGCTTGAGATCCTCCAAGATGTTGATTCACATATTTAGTTGTAGATGATAAAAGGCATAGAATTTGAAGAGAATGATTAATTCGGTGTTAATGATGCAAATACATTAACTTATAGAAACTATGATCTTGAGATTTGTAACAATAGATTGTATCCAGCATATACTTAGATACTTGGAATACGGAAGTTTTCTAGTGTCCTTACAAGGTTTCATCATCATTTATGCCTTATCCCATATATTTGGGGTTGGCAACTTGCATCCTATTTCGCTAGTTGACTTTGTTTAGAGGTATAATCTTCTGTTAAAGCACAAGTCTTCAGATTTTTTTTTTACTACCTCCATCCATGTCATTTTCGGTCTTCCTTTTTCCCCTTTAAGGCCTTCAACTTGCACCAAAGCGCTCCTTACTGGTACCATTGTTGTCTTCATTGCACATGCCCAAATCATCTCAATCGCTCCCTTATTTTTTCTCTTGTCGGGGCTATTTCCTAGATTTCCTCGAATATGCTCATTTCTGATTTTTTTCCTCCCAGTTTTTTCATTCATCCATATTATTAATGTAGCAAAAGAGTATTTCTGTACTATTACCTTTATTACAGTGTCAATAGATGTAATAATTAGTTTAAGTAAGAAGATTGCCTCGATGGTCGACCTTCCCGGCATAAATCCAAATTGGTTTTCAGATATCCTTGTCTTTTGCCTTAATCTTTGCTTCATCACTCTTTCCCATAGTTTCATAGTGCTCATAAGTTTTATGCTACAGTAGTTTGTGCAGCTCTGTACATCTCCTTTGTTCTTGTTTATAGGCACTATAGTACTACTTCTCCATTTATCTGACATTTTTCTTGTCTTCAAGTTATTGTTAAATAACTTAGTAAACACACTCTAACCCTATAATTGATTTTGTTCACGATAATGCTTAAGAAGAAATTCTATTGGATGAATTGGCATGGGGGAGAAAGAAGAGGAAGAAGTATATCAATAAGAATTGACAGCCTTACATTGATAGAAAAAATTCTTTTTTGACAGCCCTTCTGGCTGTTTTATTTTCAGATGGCTTTATCTTCATTTCTTTTGTGAGCAGCATCGTGTCCTTTTGTGGTTGGGGTCAGCACTTGTTGGAACACTGATTTAAATACACTAATGAAGATCCCTTAATGAAATAACTCTTCAGGTTATACTACATGGAGTTATCATTCCAGTCAATAAATGTGTCCATTTTCCACCATGAATGGGTTTGCATGGAACTATGTCCGATGTGTCAGTATCATATATTCTTCTCTACCTGCATGCTTAAATATACAGGTAAAATATAGTTCTGAACTTCTGAACTCTTTAGTTTGGCTTTTCTATAAGATTAAGAGGGATATCGAAATACTAAATTCTTTTATTATATGTAAAATTGAAATATATTGCTATCATCCTGACTTGAATAAAGACATTTGGTGTATAGAATGGAATGGTAGAACTTGATTCTTGAATAAAGAGAAAATGTCTTCACTGTCAGTATTTCAGTGTTAAACTTGGATGACATATGGTGACATCCAGTTGTTCTTCAATGCTGACATGAGATTCGTGAGCGATAATCAATGCTTTTCTCTCATGCTTTTGCAAAATTAAACCACATCTGGCTAATGCAGGGGATGATTATACAATACAGCATGGTGAAGAAGATGCTGGTGAAGAATTGAATCCATCACAAGTTCTACCCCTCGATCCGAAAAGTGATAATGTCCCATCAATGCCAGGAGTTTCTTTGTCTAACAAATCTCTTCTTCAGAGTGGAGAACCTGTAAATGTTGCAGATGGGGAACCTAAGGAAGACGGAAAAGATTTTGTAGTTTCTCCGGAACTGGAATCAGCATTGCTTGAAGAAATTGGTGTTGAAGAGACACCTGATGGTGCAATGAAAAAGAACAGTGCAGGTATGGGACAAGAATCTCAGGTCATAAAGGAGAAGGATAAACCAGAATTCATTTTACATAGTGGAAAAGCCACTTGCTTTGAAATTATGTTGTCTACATTTGGTTATGGTGCTGTCACATCCAAGTAAATTATGTAGTTCTGTTCTCCAACCATAACTAATGCAGCTGTAGGCTTGGACTGTTGTACAAGTACCACTCTCTGAGTTCTTTGTAGAAGTCATAAAAATGCAGCATGCACTTTTTATTTTTATATTTTTGATAAGCAAGCATGCACTTATATTGACTTACAGTACCATATGCTTTTAGCATCAGTATTACCAATTATAGAATCTGTGAAAGTATAAAACTCATGAGGACCTTATTTCTGCCCTTCATCCGTGTTGGCTTATAGCACTTTTCTGTTAAATTGGCAATATATACTCCTTTTCCTTTTTTTGTTGTTCTGCAATTAGTTCATTATAACCCCATACTTCTTTTCTCTTTCCTACTATATTTCTAGAAATAGGTTTTTTTTTTCTATACTGATGCAGCGCAACATGTGGAATGAGATATGGTTGAATAAATGATCATCCACTTGTTCTCTACTGGTGAATAATACAATAGATGCCAATTTTCCATGCATGCAATGTTTCAGAAAGCTCTATACATGTTATGCTTGACATATTGATGAAGGGGACAATGCAGTGGAACATGCTGAGGAAGTTGAACTGTTGAATCCATCATGCTCTTCGGACAAAGTACTAACCCATCGGGAAACTGATCATTTAGCAAAAGCATTTTCTGGCAAAACTCTTGTTAAGGTCGGAGAACCTGGAGAAGATGTAAGGTTGAAACCTCAGAAAGATGGACAAAATTTTCTGTATTCTTCAAAGCTGGGATCCTTTCAAATTGGTGTTAGGGTGAAATTAGATGGTGCAGTAGGAAATAATAGTGCAGGTATGGGACAAGATTCTAAAGAAACACATGGAAATGATGAGCCCAAAGGCTGTATTAGTGAAAACACCACAATCTTCGATCTGATTTATCTCCAAGATTATGGTGCTTGCAGATGTAGAAGGCACTGCACCTTATTCACTAAACATTAAATAATAAAACCCTAGTGGAAATGATTCAAGATTTGTTTACAAACAATCATTAATATAATTAGTAAGATCTATTTTCTAAATTACTCATTGAACTCATAATATTCATTGATACACTTATTTTGATTTCAGCACTTTTTCGGTCCATCAAATTTCCATGTTTTATTTTATTAATTCAAAATAATGAAGGAAAATATTAGAAGCTTATTTTCCTCCATATTCATGGTTCCCTCATCAATTTTCGACTATTTCTAGCAACAAATATGCCTTTTCCATTTATAGTTGCGATGCTAAGCTCATCATAAAACACACTTATTTTTCTTGCCTGTGATGCTTCCTTATAAGCTAGCCTTGTTACTTGATTTAAATTTATGTATGTAACTTTTTCAGATGAAAAGGATGCAACTTCACTACCGACAACATCTCCACTGCTCAGTGAATCTCCTGTGAACAAGCAAGTGGATGTTTCAACAGGGAAACTTTGGAAAAATGAGCAAAATGTTCTACGTTCATCCATGCAAGGAGTTGCTCTTCTTGTAGAAACTCAAATTGGCACTAAAGAGAAACATGATGGTGCAAGTAAAACGACTGATAAAGGTATGCAATGAGATTCACAAGAAAGTTTTGAATGGGAAACTTATGGTTTTGCATGACCATGTGCCCTGATATTATTTATGAACTTTCAGTTGAATGGATTTTGTGCTTCCACATGCAACCATGGTTTAAAATATCGTTCCGTTCCATTGCCTCAGTAAGCTGACGGAACAAGATGTCTCGACTGAGATGGAACGAGACAAGGGAAAAAATAGTATATGTCGCAATAAGATTTAACCATTTTTTAATGTTTACTTAGGCTACACATTTGTTTTTAGCATTTATTTGTGTTATAACAGACATCTGTTGTTAGTGTGTTGTTTGGCTGTGTGGCCAGCACACTCTGCCTCTGTTAGACATGTGGACGCTTTGATATACATTGTTTCTACTCTCTCTAACAGCTTAAGCTTTTAGGGTAAAGTAGTTGTCAACATGCTATCAGTAGGCTGCGGGTTCGAGTTCTCGACACAGTGCTGATGGGAGTTGTTGTTAGAGTGTGTTGTTTGGCTGTGTGACCAGCACTCTGCCTTTGTTAGACCTGTGGACCCTTTGATATGCATTGTTTCTCCTCCCTCTAACAGCTTAAGCTTTTAGGTTAAAGTGGTTGTCAACAGCCATGAAAATAAGCTTTTAACCAGTTTTAGTACTTAAATTAGACTTTTGGTTTTGGCATGAGACGATGTTAAGGTCCTTGACCTTAACGAAGGGTTTTTGCGAAGATTTTTCGAAAGAAGAGAGAGAGATATAGAAATGAGATAAGAGTTTAGATTATTATTGCTTGCCTTGATTCCTAACATCTATTACAATAAATAGAGAGATACCTAGCCTAATTAAGGAAAGCTACTCTTTAAAATAGAAACCTATCTTATTCTGAACTACTTTATTTAGGTTATTAATTTAAGAAACATTCCTAGCATAAAAATGGAAGCTATCCTAACTTAGAAACATTCCTAATCTGGGATCCTATTAGACGATACATTTCCCTTTGTATCGTCTCGGTACATTACTCGAATGAGACGTCTCGGCCGAGACGGAACGAGATTTTGAACCATGCCTGCAACTAACAAACCCTGCATTTTATTCCTCAGATAACTATCTCCTTCTCTATTCTTCTCTCTCTTATTATGATTTATTATTATTACGACAACGATGACAATGATTATTATTATTATTATTATTATTGATATATTTTTTTGAATAAGTATATTTGTATATGCATTAAAGGGGGACAAGCCCCAAAAAAAGAACAAGGAAAGGCTTTACAAACTTCCAAGAGGGAAACCAGCCAACAAAATTTACAAAATCATCCAGTACGCAAATTGCTACAAACAAAAGATTCACAACTTGATATAAACCCGTTAGCTGAGATTCCTTTGATTTCCTTGAGCATTGAGAACCAAAAGAATAGCTTAGACATGATCTTCTGGATGGCTTGCTCGTGGGATTCAGCTTTGTCTTCAATTATTCTGTTGTTTCTTTCCTTCCATACTCACTAACAAATGGCAAAAGGAAGGAGACGCCAAAGGATCTTCCAAATCTTGAGAAATGAACATTACACCAGCCCTTGATGATGCCCTTTAGATTACTTGGCATAACCCACAAAATGCTGAAAAGATCGAGGTAGTAATACTATATCTGCGATGAGAAAGCACATTGGATCAAAAGGTGGTGATGTAGGACATTTAACCAATACTCCCCAAAAGCTGCGACTGTTGGTAGCGTGAGATTAAATTCCTTTATCTCATAGGATCTATCTAGGTTCTCGGTCGACACGACCCCTCGTGGGCCCATATCACACAGGCCACCCCACCCCGAGTGTGCCCCATATTACGCAGGCTGCCCCACTCGAGCCCGGTGTGAAAATGCCCTTACATTAATCACCCCCGGTGAGGAGACTCGAACACGAGACCTCTCGCTCTGATACCACTTTGATGTAGGACATTTAACCAATACTCCCCAAAAGCCACTACTGTTGGTAGCGTGAGATTAAATTCCTTTATCTCATAGGATCTATCTAGGTTCTCGGTCGACACGACCCCTCTGTTGTAATCTTGGATCGTAACCAGAATAAGAGATTAGGGTTAGAGATGGAAGAGAGGAGAGGAGAAGAGAATTGGGGGAAGAGGAGAAATCGTGTAGAGCTTAGAATAGCCTACACGATTTCACATAATATATATATTAAGTGAAGTTTTACAATATTACAAGGGCCTCCTGTAGAATATAAGATATTACAAGTAGGTCCCTGACAACACCCTCGTGGGCCCATATCACACAGGTGACAGGCCACCCCACCCCTAGTGTGCCCCATATTACCCGGTGAGGAGACTCGAACACGAGACCTCCCGCTCTGATACCACTTCGATGTAGGACATTTAACCAATACTCCTCAAAAGCCGCGACTGTTGGTAGCGTGAGATTAAATTCCTTTATCTCATAGGATCTATCTAGGTTCTCGGTTGACACGACCCCTCGTGGGCCCATATCACACAGGCCACCCCACCCCGAGTGTTCCCTATATTACAAGCTGCCCCACTCGAGCCCAGTGTGAAAATGCCCCTGCATTAGGTGGCCAACATCTTCAGTGCTATTCTTACATAAGGACATATTCACCATGTGCCAGCCCCTAGTCATCAAGAGGTCAAATGTCAAGATTTTGTTTAGGATTGCTACCCAAAGGAAAAAAGGCGAGCAAGTGTGTCATACTGTCCACTTCACAATCGTTAAAATTCTTCCGAAAAGCGGGATTCCAAATCATGTGATCAGCCACCTTGTCAAGATATTTCGATAATAGGGCTCATGTTTTAGTTGTAATAACATGGAGCCATAGAGGTCAGCAAAACCCAAGCAAAGAGTCGAGTCACCACACCATAGATCAGTCCAAAAGCTAATTTTGTCACCTGCACCCCAATTTGAATCAAACACCTTTGAGGGAGTCCTCATAGATGTGAATGACTCTCCAAACACTAACACCATAGGATTAGGTAACGTTCTTGCTGCCCCAACCCTGATTATGGCTTCCATATTTTCATTCTACAACTCTTCCCCAAAGGCTAGAAGGTTCCTCCTCAAACCTTCATAACCACTTAGCAAGGAGAGCTTTATTCATTAACCTGATGGGTCAAAAACCAAGTTCTCCTTTGGATTGGGGACAACACATGCGATTCCAATCTACAAGATGGTATTTCCTTTTGTTGTCTTTACCATTCCAAAGAAAAACCCTTCCCAATTTCTCAGTCCTAGAAGCCGTTGAGGTTGGGATAGAGAATAAGGAAAGTAAACAAGTGGGAAGACTTGACAAAGTGCTTTTAATGAGTAACTTTGGATGCATTTGGTGACGCAGGACGGGAGTACCGTTCCGCGATTTGAGAAGGAATGAAGAGTTTACTATTCACGGCACTATTCACGTATCACTATTCACGTATCACTATTCACGTGACACTATTCACGCAGCACTATGGTATGATTTGGGTTTTCTTACATAATAAATTGACTAAAAAAGAAATAGAGATAGAGAAAGAGAAGAAATAGAGAAAGAGATAGGGATAGAAAGATACCTTCGGTGTTACGCCCCCAACGAACAATAAGGATTCGCATGCTGTGGTCAAAGTAGAAGTGGTCAGTAATTGCTTGTTTTGCGTCAGTCAATTAGGCGAGTCCGTCTTGATAGGAGTTTTTGTTGCGTCAGTTAGTTAGGCGAGTCCATCTTTTATCATTTTGAACTCCATGTATTTCGGGGTTGACTGGTTAGCCAGAATCTTTAAATGTGCATCTTGCAAAAGGTAGAAGGTATGAAAAATATAGTTCTCTTCCTCCAAATCCCTAAATTTCTAAAGCCTTCTCCCCTCAACGAGAGACTTGTTTGGGGGTTTTCAGATCTAGGTGTTACATTTGCTATCAGAGCAGTTTGATCCTGCGTTATTCTTTGTAATGGCCAATACCCGATCCCAAGATGTCAGGAAGGTGGATGCCGAGGTGGATCAACTTAAGGAAACGTTGGAGCATCAAGCTTTTGCTCTTGGAGAAATTCGAGAGCTGATTTTGGGGATGAGCTACAAACACGATCATCTCTCTGACTTGCTGCAGAACGTCCAAGAAGAGGTTCTAGCTCTACGCTCAGGCAAGGAACGATCTAGCATCAACGAGGTTGGTTCCAGACCTCGGCATGATGCGAGCAGTTCTGTTCAAGCTAGGTATACTAGAATCGATTTTCCAAAGTTTGGGGGTGGTGATCCAATCGGATGGATAGCCCGCACAGAACAGTTTTTTGACTTCAATCAGACCTTAGAGGTTGACAAGGTTCCATTGGCCGGATTCCACCTCGAAGACGAAGCGCTGCAATGTTACCAATGGTTAAAAAAAGTAAATGGTGTGCCTCAATGGGCAGAGTTTACACAAGCCATGTGCACACGTTTTGGTCCCAGTGAATTCACCAACTTCACGGCTTCGCTAATGAAGCTACAACAAACAACTTCGGTTCAAGAGTATCAGACCCAATTCGAACGGTTGTCGAATCGCGCTTCAATCATGGATGAAATAACTTTGATTAGTTGTTTTGTTGGGGGTTTGAAGTCCGACATCTGCCACATGGTGCAAATGTTCCGACCAGCTACACTTTCAGCTGCGATTGGATTAGCACGGCTGCAAGAAGAAAAGATTCGAGTTGATCGTCCTATTCAACGAGTCTCATCCAACCGTCTTCCTCTTTTGCCAACACCAACACAAGCATCACGTCCTCCACCTATGCCAACCACCATTCCCATCAAGCGGCTTACATTAGAGGAGATGAAGGCACGAAGAGACAAAGGCCTATGTTACAACTGCGATGAGCGATATGTACCCGGCCATAGATGCAAACGACAAATGCTCTATTTGCTCGATGCTGAAACGGAGAACATTGAGGAAGAATCACCAGATGAGGAAGACGAACTTATAGACGATCAACCTGAAATCTCCTTACATGCGTTATCCGGGTATTCTTCTCCTCAAACTATGAGAGTTAATGGATCTATTAAAAAACAACCGGTTGTTATTTTAATCGATTCTGGTAGTACTCACAATTTCATTGATCCTAAGATAGCTGAAAAGGCGGGGTGTCAAATGCAGGCCAATGAACCCTTCAACGTTATGGTTGCTAATGGCCATAAACTAGCTTGTAGAGGGAGGTCCCCCAACTTACAACTAACAATGCAAGGTTATCAGCTGCACACCGATCTCTTTGTGCTACCCATAGGAGGCTGCAATGTGGTTCTTGGTGGTCAATGGCTACGCACATTGGGCCCAATTGTATGGGATTTCTCGGAGTTAAAAATGCAGTTTTCCAATGAAGGACATCGTTTCACCCTCAAAGGAGAAAAGAATGGAGCTAGCAAGCTAGTTGGTGCAGATCAAATAAATAAATTGTTGCATCAACAGGAATTTGGAATGGTCGCTCAAATTTTTCATCTCAATGCCGACATCATTGGGAGTCCTATTCCACCTGAATTACAATCAGTTCTATCTAAATTTCCTAGTGTATTTCAAGAGCCCACAGAGCTACCACCAACACGTTCAAATGATCATCGGATACTTTTACAGGACGGACAGCCAGCCACCAATGTTCGGCTCTATAGGTATCCTCATTTTCAGAAGAATGAAATCGAAAAGATACTGCAGGAGATGCTGGAGGCCGGGCTTATACGCCCTAGTGTGAGTCCCTATTCTTCACCAGTCTTACTTGTACGAAAGAAAGACGGGTCGTGGCGCATGTGTGTGGACTACCGTGCTCTCAACAAAATCACAATCAAGGATAAATTCCCTATCCCAATCATCGACGAACTACTGGATGAATTACATGGAGCTTATTTTTTTCTCAAAAATTGGATCTACGATCGGGGGTACCATCAGATACAGGTCCACCATTCAGATATTTTGAAAATAGCCTTTCGGACGCATGAAGGACATTATGAGTTTCTCGTAATGCCATTCGGACTATGTAATGCGCCATCGACTTTCCAAAGTCTCATGAATGAGGTATTTCGACCTTATTTACGGAAGTTTATTTTGGTATTCTTTGATGATATCCTTGTATATAGTCCTAGTTGGGAATCTCACATTCATCGTGTTCGAGTGGTATTAGACATTCTCTTAAAAAATCAGCTGTTTGTTAAGATATCTAAGTGCCAATTCGGTCAACCCGAATTAGAGTACTTAGGACACATCATATCAAGA
Organism: Euptelea pleiosperma; assembly: GCA_035048495.1. Lineage (NCBI taxonomy): Eukaryota > Viridiplantae > Streptophyta > Magnoliopsida > Ranunculales > Eupteleaceae > Euptelea > Euptelea pleiosperma. The sequence continues at coordinate 270,954 of JASUTR010000024.1, forward strand.
AATGGAGTTGCAGCTGATCCAAGAAAGATACAGAGTATGTTGAAATGGCCTAAGCCTACGACAGTTAAAAAGCTATGAGGTTTCCTCGGTCTCACAGGTTACTACCGCAAATTCGTTAAGGATTATGGCAAGATTGGTGCACCATGGACGGCCTTATTAAAGAAAGATGCTTTTCAATGGGATGACGAAGTGGAAAAGGCATTTACAAGTCTCAAGACAGCCATGACTACCACCCCTGTGCTAGTCTTGCCCGATTTTGCCAAGACATTCGTTGTGGATTGTGATGCATCCGGAACGGGGATCGGAGCCGTTTTAAAGCAAGATAATCGACCTATTGCCTTCACTAGTAAGGCATTATCGGGGAAAAATATGGGACTGTCCACATACGATAAGGAGATGTTAGCCATTGTACACGCCCTCACCAAATGGCGGCCCTATCTTCTTGGGCGACATTTTAAAGTGCAAACCGATCATCGAAACTTAAAGTTTATGTTGGAGCAACGAATTACAACCGTTCAGCAACAAAAGTGGCTTTCCAAGTTGATGGGTTATGACTTTGAAGTCATATATCGCAAGGGGTCCACAAACGTGGTAGCCGATGCTCTCTCAAGACAACATGAAGAAGCTCATGAGTTGCTGGCCCTGTCACTTCCTATTCATGATTGGATGGTTCGTGTAAGGGAGGAGTGGCTGACCCAAACAGAATTACGAAAGATCATCGACGACCTTCAGAAGCCTCCGGCGTCACACTCAAAATACACATTCAACATGGGAGATCTGAAATACAAGGGACGGTTGGTGCTATCATCTCATTCCCCATTGCTTCAAGAAATTATGGCAGAATTCCATTCATCTCCCGCAGCCGAGCATTCGGGTTCTCTGAAAACCTATAAAAGAATTCATCGATCCTTCTTTTGGAAAGGTATGAAGCAAATGATTGAGTCCTTTGTGGCAAATAGTGATGTTTGCCAACGACAAAAAGGGGAGACCGTGGTTTAGCCAGGAACGTTACAGCCACTTCCTATCCCCAACCATATTTGGACCGATCTATCAATGGATTTTTTCGATGGGTTACCTTCATCACAAGGAAAGACAGTAATTATGGTGGTAGTGGATCGGTTGATAAAAGGATCACATTTCATAGCACTTGCTCACCCTTACACAGCCTTAACTGTTGCTCAAGCCTTCATGGATAACGTCTTTAAAATTCACGGCATGCCGAAATCGATAGTGAGTGATCGTGATGTCGTTTTCACATCTCTCTTTTGGTCGGAGTTATTCAGATTGCATGGCACTCAATTAAAGATGAGTTCAGCTTACCATCCCCAGACAGATGGTCAAACTGAAATTGTTAACAAGTGTTTAGAAACATATCTGAGGTGCTTTTGTAGTGAGCGACCTAAGCAATGGCATCAGTGGTTATCATTGGCAGAGTGGTGGTATAATACATCCTATCATTTCGCCACCAAAATGACGCCCTATGAAGCTATGTTTGGTCAACCTCCTCCATCTATTGGTGATTATCTGCCGGGATCGACAAAGGTGGCTACAGTAGAAGAGTCGTTACGAGCCCGACAGTCTACCTTACGGATTCTTAAAGAAAATCTTCATCAAGCCCAGCACCGAATGAAACAGATCACAGATCGACATAGAACGGAGCGTGAATTCCAAGTGGGCAATATGATTTTTTTACGCCTCCTTATCGACAAACTACAGTCATGGGACGGGGATCCATGAAATTATCACCAAGATTTTATGGTCCATTCAGGGTAATTCAACGTATCAGGAAAGTTGCTTACAAACTAGAATTGCCAGTGCATTCTCGAATTCACCCGGTTTTCCATGTCTTGTGCTTGAAGAAAAAGTTGGGTTCTCATAGCTCTCCTATTACAAATTTACCCGAAACAACTGAGGATGGAGTGATCAAAGAAATTCCTATTGCAATTCTTGATCGTCGGATGGTGAAAAGACGAAATCGAGCCGTCACTGAGGTCCTAATTCAGTGGTCCAATTTGCCCCTGGAAGATGCCACTTGGGAGGAGTACTATGATCTCCACAATCGATTTCCTGATTTGAACCTTGAGGACAAGGTTCCTTCGTAAGGGGGGTGGATTGTTACGCCCCCAACGAACAATAAGGAGAACAATAAGGATTCGCATGCTGTGGTCAAAGTAGAAGTGGTCAGTAGTTGCTTGTTTTGGTCAGTCAATTAGGCGAGCCCGTCTTGATAGGAGTTTTTGTTGCGTCAGTCAGTTAGGCGAGTCCATCTTTTATCATTTTGAACTCCATGTATTTCGGGGTTGACTGGTTAGCCAGAATCTTTATATATGCATCTTGTAAAAGGTTGAAGGTATGAAAAATATAGTTCTCTTCCTCCAAATCCCTAAATTTCTAATGCCTTCTCCCCTCAACGAGAGACTTGTTTGGGGGTTTTCAGATTTGGGTGTTACATTCGGCTTCGCACCGAATTAGCTTGGCTTCGCACCAAGAGAAGATGGCTTCACACCACAAGAGAGATTTCTCAAAGAGATTTTTATTTCTTCATTCATAATTTTTCATTCTTAAAATCAAAGGGTACATCACCTTTTATAGACTCCCTACTTGAACTTTCCTAATTCTAATCTAATTGAAACTAGAAACTTCTAATACAAATCAACTATTGCAATCAATAATAAAAATTCTAATTAGAAATAAAATCTAATTTCAATTGAAAATTCTAATTAAATTAAAACAAATCTTCGTGGGGTCCACATATCTAAAAATAGTAAAATCAGAATTTACTATAAATAGTAAAAATGGGATTGACTATAAATAGTAATTTTCAGATTTACTATAAATAGTAAAAACGAGATTTACTATAAATAGTAAGCCCATTTGCTTAACTGGCATAGATTCGGTGTAGCGGGGACTATCGTAGTAGAATGCTCCCGCATCATTTGGGTAAGCTTAAAAAACGCATATGTTTGGTAAAACTTAAAAAGCACTTTTTTCAATCCCAATTAAGCTCCCAAATCACCATAAGTAGAAGCCGTTTATGAGCGAGTTCTTTAAAAAACTTAATTTTTTTAAGCTAAGTGGTGGGATTTCATTACTTATTTCGAGAAGACTGAGCAGAAGTCCATCGAGAATACCTCAAAAAATACCAAAAAATCCATAAAATCGTTCTCCTTCAGGTAGATCCCATCTTAGGACCTCGGGATCTGTGTGTTTGTACGACTGCTGACGTCAACTGTACGGCTTGATGACGTCAACACTCCTCCAAGTGTTCTCTGGTAGGTGCTTCGAGAGTAGGCTCTGATACCAAGTAGGAACTTAGGATTTGGTTAGGATTTGATTCTAGGGTTTGAAAGGGAGAAGAAATTAGAAAGGGAGAGCATGTCTGTGTCACATGACTCCAATCTTCTTATTTATATGAAAAAACTGGACATGGGCAAGTATACCTGGTGGACATAAAGGTATTACAATACTACCCTGACAACAACTAACACAACCACAATCAATCATAATCAGTGTGTGATGTTGGTATAGGAATCACCTCTTGAGAAACATTGACAAAGTGCTCCTCCCAATTACCTGACACAACGAACCTGTCTATCTTGGACATCATTGGATATTACTGAATATTAGACCAAGTACAAAGAGCTCCACACAGAGGAAGATCCATTAAGGTATGTCTACTCAGAAAGTCGGCGAAGTCTCTCATGCTACTTGTTATTTAGTTGCATCCCTTCTCTTTGTGAATTAAACAGATAACATTGAAATCGCCTCCCACGCACCATGGAACACCCCAAAGCTTTCTGACACAATCCAGCTCTTCCCAATTTTTTTCTTATCTTCTTATCATTCGGCGCATAAACCCCTTGTCTAGAACAAAGGAGTTTAGTGTTCTTGCATAGGATTGGAATAGAGAACTGCCCATATCTTGCGTAAAATTGATTTAATGAAGAGGCTCTCTTTTTTTTATCCTCTTCAATTTTTGATAAGTAAATATGTGTAAGTATTTTTAAAGAGAAAAGGATCAGGAATTAAAAACCCCACTATACAATCATGCTACACAAGTGAGGAACAAAATAGCCTGATACATGAACTAGTTAGAAACAAGAGATTCCCAACTGGAATGAAGGTCCCCAAGAAAAACTCCTTGAAATTCTTTAAGAATTGATGCCCAATTGAGAAGAGAAGCCTGGACCTTATCAAAGACTATCTTGAAAGATCCATATTTGTCCTAAAAAATCTTCTATTACGCTTTTTATATTACTTTTTGCCATACCATCCTTTCCTACAAGAAAATCAAGAACTCGTGCTCCTAAAAAATGCTTCTATTATGCTCTTCAAATTAATTTGTTTTTGATAAACCAGTATATATATATATATATATTAAAAGAAAAAGAAGGGAATTAAACACCCCACTGTACAGCACATGCAAGGGATCTACACATCAACCAAAAGAATGAAAAGGAAGGAAGACCAAACCCCACAACAAATCTCCTCCCAGTTCCAGCAAATCTCCACGATCGTGGTACCTTGGAATTCTTTAAGAATAGCCATTGAGTGGATTAAATTCATCTTAACCTTCTCAATAACCGATTCAAGGGATCCATAGTTCTCATGAAAAATTCTGTTACTGTGCTCCTTCCATATATTATTATTTTTATTCCCTGTTTTATTTGTACTCTTAACTGATCCTGCGGCTTTAATTCATTGCAGGGAAGCTGGGCATGATAGAAATATATGCACTAATACAGTGGTTGTGTCTGTACTTGTGAAGTGTGTTTGGTTAGTTGGGTTGTTTATAACTTTATATTACATTTCACATTTTACCCTTGTGCTAAAGTTAGCATGTGGGCAGTCATTGTAATATGGTATTAAGTCATTTATGATGGAAAGTGGAGATTATGTAATAGTGTGTGTGTGGGGGGGGGGGGGGGGGGGGTGGGCATGCTGTACTCCCCAAAATCCCTTTTCCTATTCTTTCCAAGCTTGAAACGAAAATGCCTTTACCTGTTCTCCATTCCATATGATAGTCCATACTTCTAAAATAACCCATGCACAAGTGCATTAAAATAAGTGACTGAAACTCTCTGGAATCTTCCTGATGCTTTTCATATTCATTCTTATGTTCTTTCTTCATGTAAACTAGAATCTGGTTTGTTTATTATGTTGATTAGATCTTCATAATGTATTTTCATTTCTTATGAACAGTAATTTCCAATGATAGGATGGATGGGGTTCTACCTTGTCGATGCAGGGAATGATGTAATGCCTCATATGCATAAGGTCGACCTGTTGAATCCATCACAGTATATGGACAAAACTCCGCCAGATCAGAATAATGATACCATTTCAATAATACCAGGAGCCCAGCTGCCCGGACATACCAACACTGAAAAACAGGAAGGTGGTCCTAAAGGGAGACCTTCGAAAGATGAGGAATATAGTCTGATTTGGTCAAAACAAGAAGTTTTGTTGCTTCAAGACAGACGCGTTGAAGTTGGAAAATATGTGGAGGGCGGGACTGAAAAGAGCAGCTCAGGTATGAAAATGGGATTCTCAATCAATTTTTTTTTATTAGTATATACTTTATTTGGGAAAAGGGAACAAGCTTACAAACAACTCGGCTCAAACAATTCATGATTGATATGCTCCAAAATTTGTTGTAAGCAGTTATGAAGCTGGATGACTTTAAAAGACCGCTAATTTGTTGGATTTTGTGGCCTGAAAAGCCATCTTCTGTTGTTTCTTTCATGTCTTTCTAAGATTCCTTAAGTGCATTATTTTGTATGACAGTTTATTTCCTTCAAGTTGTAGCCTGCTTATGTGTTTTAAGTCATCCAACCTAATCAGGTCTCAGTGTTGTTCTCTTTACAAGGTGCATTCTGTTCCATTACGATTAGTTGCTGGTGATAGGGTTATGTAAAGGATACAGAGCTAGTAATAGGAAGTTAAGAACTATTCCACTTGATTCAAACCTGTCATGACACCTCAGGACCTCTAGGGCTGTCACATGTGCCAGGTACATACAAATTACTCTCAAGGTGTAGAATCTGTCTCGTTCAGCATCTTAGTAAGCTGATGGAATGAGACGTCTCCAATGAGGGAACACTATTGGAAAAGGTAACAATACATCTCAATATTCAAAGATTTATCGATCAAAAAAAAATATTCAAAGATACGAAGATAAGTTATAATAAACTATTTTTAATGCTTAATTAAGCTAAGCATGATGTTTGGTGAAATAATGTTACTTTTGTTGAAGGACCTCTCTATTATTATAGATTGTTTAGTGTCTTTATGGTTTTATTTTCTTACTTATGTAAGGGCCCACACTTATTAATATAAATAAGATTCATTGGGGTGTGTGTAGGGTTAACACACATAACCCCTCTCTTCTCTCTTCTCTTTCCTCTTTCCCTCTACAGTACAGGACTTGATTTCAACTACTTTCTATAACACATATAATATAAAGTCAAGTTTCTAATTAATAAAATTAATTTTCTGGTACGAGACTATCCATACTCCGATATATCATCTCAGTAGTCAGTACCTTGTCAGAATGTGGCATCTTGACCTAGACATTTTGGGATTGAACAATTGTGATTGCTCTTCATGTGTCCCATATCCCTTTTTTGTGTCTAATAGTTATTATGGCGAGGGTGGTGGTGAGTGAATACCTTGCTCTTACTTAAGTAAAACTCCTTTGTTTGATTTGTTCTTGCTCACATCAGTGGATGATGACTAAAAACATGTTCAAACTCCAAGGTGGATTTTCTCACCAGTATTTGAAAAACACAACGTCTTAGGCTTTATGATGCACCCGTGCCACACCAAATCAGAAGTCTCAACAAAAAGATGTAGGCCTACAAGAGAAAAAAAAAGAGTGCTGCTAGAAGACTATTCAACAATCATAGTTGATTTAGGATTAGTTACTTTATTGATTATTTCATTTTGGTTGGATTATAATTATAGATTTAGATTAAGTTAGGAAATAGTTGAACTGTAGTAGGATTTTATTTATTTGAGTTTGATTAGGATTAGGAAATTAAGTGGAGATTTCTAAATATAGGTTTATTTGAGGTATACAGAAAGTTGATTTGATTCTCTTTTGTTGAGCCTTCATGTAGGGTTTAGTTGACTGATGTGGATTCGTTGAGACTTTTGTAGATCAATCCATTGTCCTTCATCAGTTTTAGGTATCAAAGCAAGTTTCGTTGATCTTGGTGTCATTCGATTCGAACCACCATTACAAAGGTTAAAATCTGTAGTGAGAAGAACTTTCCTCTTCACAACATTCCCACCACCGATCATTGTCTTCCACATACCATTGCTGCACATCAATGTCCCTGTCGTTGTCATTGCTATCATCCCACATCACAGCTGCCTCCATTTCAGCCACTGTTCGCACCGTCAGATTTTCCATATAAGTCACCTTTTCGTTGTTAAATCATTGTTGGAGTTTTCATCGTCTTTTTATGGCAAGCCCATTGAATTTTTCCTTGCTGGCCATGGTCTTGTTCTTCAAGATGATTGAAAGAGGGTAGGGTTTCTTTAAAACCTCATAATCTCTCTTCGCTTAAAAGGAAAAGACTCTTCCCTGGACTTTGTTTTTGGTAGCATTGGGTCCAAATCTAATTCATTTTGGTTTTAAGTCCAAAGCCTACAGAATCCTAGCCCATTTAAGTGTTCAATAACCATAGGTCCAACCGATATCCCATTTACGTAAGTCCAAAGTCCAAATCCACTCTAAAATCCAGTCCATCCAACCCAACCCATTGAGTCGGCCTGGTTAACTGTTGGTCATTGACTTTTGACCGTTGACTATGACTTTGACTGTTGGCCTAAAAATGTAGTTTAGAATAAGATGCCAAGTTGGAAAACAGGTTGCTATTAATCTGGATAGCACTAAAATTTATATTTTTGAACATGCGGCTAAAAAGTTAGTTAAATCAAGAGTCACATTCCCAACTCTATCAGGAGGAATTATTGTGTGCTTCAATTTTGGATGAAAATACTGCGAAGGTGTACATTGAGTGGTTGTCCCTATGAAGCAATGCGGCATTCTTTTGGGAAAACCATGGCTTGAAGAAAGAGGTGCCATATATGATCCTAGTACGCATGCTTATATATTTCAGACGGATGGATGTAAAATTCATCTGAAGAGGACTTTTTTTTTTTTTCCTCAAAAAGCCCGCTGAAAATGAAGATAGAAAGCAGATCAAAGAAGGCAAATCTGTTAAACTGCTGCCAAACCACAAGAGGATGCTAGGTTATGAACCTCTTCCAGTTGTTGTGGGCAAACCAAACACTAAACCTCAAAACTTGCATTAGATAGTGAAAAGGAAGGTAGAAGAGAATCATCAACTTCAATGATCATGCCCCAAACTATAACCATTGAATTCCAAGGAGAACAAAGGTACAATATGGAGAAAGCAAAACCCGAATTGTCTGAACTTGAGGTGAAGTTCTTTTAAACCTGGGGGGGGGGGGGCTCTCCACAAAAGAGGTGGGACTACCATGGTTGAAAGTTTCGGCCAGGGACGGTATAGAAACCTGTTCGATTTAGGTTTTGGTCTAACTCGTCCCAAACTCGGTGTGTCTCGACCCAACTTGGTCTAACTCTTCTGAATTAACTCAGTGAGTTAAAAATTCCAGGGGAGAGAGAGAGAGGAAAAAAAAACTCAACTATGTTAATGAAAAAAAGGAGAAGACCTCCCTGGGTTGATTCTGAAAGTGAAAGCCCTTTTGTACATTTGGGCTTCCGTTTCTCCTCTCTTTAGAGACTGTTTTTTTTTTAATCTTTTGTATATAGATGGGATGGTATACTTGGGGATCTCCTTCCTGTTTCCAGGAGCTAGGTCTGCCTAAGTCAGTTCTTTTTTCGGGTTTCTCCCCTTTTTTAATGATATATAGACACATAAAAAAAGGAGAAGAAGAGGATAACTATGTAAGAAAAATGAGACATATTTGGTTCTGTTGCTGTTGGCTTGGCCAACTGCTAATGTGTTGACTTGCTGCTCCTGTAGTCTGCAACGTCCTCTTCTCCTTTCTGTAAAAAATTAATAATAATGATAATAGAAAAAACTTTATTGTTTTTGGTTTCATTTCAGTCAGTTTCGTCCGAAACCACTGAAACAAAACCGGGTATTTTCTACCACGTGGCTACAAGATAAGAAATAAGAAGAGTGATGCTTGAAGACTCTCCAGCAATCATAGTTGATTTTGGATTAGTTACTTTAATTTTATTTTTGTTGGATTATAATTCTAGATTTCGATGAAGTTAGGAAGTAGTTGAATTGTAGTAGGTTTTTATTGAGTTTGATTAGGCATAGGAAATTAGAGTAGAGATTTATATAAATATAGCATTATTTCATCTAAATAGAGTTATTGGGTTAATGGAATTTTGAGTTTAAAGTGAGAGTGTTCTCTCTTTGGTTGAGCCTTCGTGTAGGGTTTAGTTGACCGACGTTGATTCATTGAGATGTGCAGATCAATCTGCCGTCTTGCATAATTTTATTTAGGTGTTATACACATTTATTACTAATAACATTAGCGCTTTTCAGTTTAGGTTTTTTTAAGAACAGTTGATTGTTACCTTGATTCAATGACAAAAGTTCAATGACCCCGTAGCTCGTAGTGTACCAATTAGTTGTTTTGCATGACAATTGATGGATACAATGACCTCGCATCAACAATGTTTGATAAAGCTAGTAATACATTCAAACCACTTTGGCACAAGTATTTCTGTGGTCCCTTTTTTTCTTTTAAGATACAACTTAACAGTTACATTTAAGTTGGTTAAGTAATCAATGTATACTTATTCGATTATTCCTCATCTTATTATATTCCTAAGATACACTTTGAATTCTTTCTTTATATCGTGATGCAGCGGATGATGTGATAGTACTTGTCGAACCAGGGCCAATCAGACCAGGAGCTTCTCGAAGTGAGCAAAGTATTATTGTTTCGGCAACACAAGAAATTTTGCCACTTAGTGGAACTGAACTTTATGTGGGTGAACAAAGAGTGGATGAAACTAGAAGAGCTCTTGATTGGGATATCTTAAAAAGCATTGTGTATGGAGGTTTAATTGAGACAATTACAAGTCTAGGTGTTGTTTCATCTGCAGCTGGTGGTGATGCTACCACATGTAAGTGTGAAAATTTTGTTATTTTACAGCAGAACATCACATTATTGTGTCTTCATAGATTCCAAATTTTAGCTGCAACTAATTTTTCTTAGCTACGAATTTGTTATAGTACATTTAAAGTGTGTACTAAAAAGCTATACTATATTTCCCCTACTAAGTATAAGAGGTTTGATGTAATATACCTTGAGAGCCAAAATAATCTTGAAATAGTGTAGAAGTTTATTCTTTAGCATTATCAGAACGAAGAACAGGGATAAAGATACTAAATTGAGTTTGCACTTCCATATAGAATAATTTAAAAATATAAAACAACTCAAATCTATCTTTCATGTAAATCCATGTCATTCGGGAGTAGTCATCCACTTAAAAAAGTACTTGAAACCATTGTATGAAAATATCCTGCCTGAGCGCTAAACATCAGAATGAACTACTGAAAAATGATTATACACACAATTATCAAGCATAGATGGAAAAGAGATACGATCGTGCTTACTAAGTTGACACAACTCACAATCTAAATACAATAATTGACTCAAAGTAGGAACTAAAATCTTCGAACTATGTAACAACAAATGACCAAGGCAACAATGCCACTGGCGAGGAGAAAGTGTGGTTTGAAGAGCAGAATTCTGAGGATCACCACTACCATCAATATAGTAAAGACCATCGTCTTCATGCCCTCCACCAATCCTCTTTTTCATCTTTAGATCCTGAAAGACACAGGAGGAAGGATAGAAGCTAACACAACAATTAAGAGATTTAGCGAGTTTACCCACATGCATTAAGTTAAAAGGAAATTTAGATACATATAAGATATAAGATAATGAAAAACAAGAATGAGGATTTGCAGTATAGTACCAATGTCTGACACTTAGATGTGGTGCCATTGGTAAGAGTAATATACTGAGTAGAGTGAGATGGACTAAGGGAAGAAAACATACCTAGGGTGCCAGTTAGTGGCTGCAGCACTAGTAGCAGAAAGGGAGCCCGTTGAAGGATGAAGTAAACTTCTATCAACGATGGGAACTCTTTACTAAGGATTTGAGCTCGCATAGGCTCAAATTCAACCTTTAGGCCAGAATGAAACTTCGTAACTCGATACTCCTCTCATTGTCTACGAGTCTACGCTAGATCTTCGGATCTATAGTAATAGGCTGATATGTGTTTAGTTAATCAATTAATCCCCACATGCAGGCATAATATTCACTAAGACTTTTATCACCTTGTTGCAGAGTAAAAACTTCCTGAAATAGTTGATACACATGTAAAATTCTTCTCACCAGAATACACATCCCGAATGTCTCCCATATTTCTTTTGCTTTGTCCAAAAATCACATTTACACCTATTTGTGGATCTATACTGATATATGTTTAGTTCATCAATTATTCCCTACATGCAAGCATAATATTCATCAAGACTTTTATTACCTTGTCGTAGAGTAAAAACTTCCTGAAATAGTTGATACACGTGTAAAATTCTCCTCACCAGTATACACATCCCGAACTATCTCCCATATTTCTTTTGCTTTGTCGAAGAATCACATTTACACTTATTTGTGGATCTATTCCGTTCCATAACTAGGTCATGATCTGATCATTTTCTCGACTTCACTCTTCATAATTTCTTCCCCAGAGGCTGTTCAATAGTCAAATAACTGAGTATCCCTTTAGCTATGAGAAAACTTGTACATATTGGACCAATGTACATAATTACTCTTATTGAATTTAATGGAAGTCATCTGAGACATAAGTATCTTAGAAGAAGACAACAGACTAAATTTAGATTCCATCACCAGCCACCAGGTCACAAACACCTATACTCAGTCCATTATACTTGTGATTCTCCCTAGATACGTGTGATATACTCTTGAGAACTTGGAGATAGAAATCTGAACAATAACGATTTTCTTTAGAGATCCCGGGAGTGAAATTTGAACACCTACGATTTGCTCTAAAAAGCCCGGGAGAGGAACTTATATTTGCGATTTGCTCACAACAGACCTTGGGAAACATGTCACAGCAACCTTGGGAAACGTGTCATAATCAATCATCGAGAAACATGTTACAATGACCTCGAGAAACATGTCACAACAGACCTCAGGAAACGTGTCACAACAAATTACAAAAAGTTGCAATTTGCCTTGGAGATAAAATACACCAAACTACAACTTCTCATCTATGACATGCACATACACACAGAGGCCAAGGTTATCCCTTCAAAACTGCATGAGTGACCTTGCACAGCCACACACAAAATAGGTGGTAAGAACCACCACAAAAGGGAAAGAAAAAAGATGGGAAAACCCAAGGTTTCACGACTAGACCCTAGGTTAATATATCTCACTACAAAGAAAGAAAGAAAAATAAAAGAGAAGGAAAGAGGAAACCCAACTTAATAGATTCTATGCTCTCTAATTCCATGTAAAGTAAATTAAGGTTTTGAGATGGGGAAAGGAAGAAGAAGAGAGAGAGAAGAGGAAGTCAAACTAGTGTTTTTAACTTACACTAGTTGACCATGACAACAATTTTCACAACAATTTTTGCGTACCCACATAGAAGATGAATCAATGGCTGATTTTTTGGTGAAAATGATCTCCTCAGCATATAGACCACTCTAACTAAAATCACTCCATTCTGAAATTTCTAACCCCATCAAATGTAATATTCAAGTTAATGGTAAAAATAGACGGTCCAGAATTCTTCGACTTCTAAACCAGTCTACGAATATTGGAATGATTTGAATTTTTGTGAGGATGATCTCCTCACCATAGAGACCATCCTCTCGCCAAAAATCATCCCATTCCAAAACTTCTAAGTTATATATTGGCCCGCGCCAAATTTTTGTTGTCAAAATTGTTGTCTATATATATATATATATTAATTCTGTAATAAAGATAAAAGTATAGAAATACCCCTATGTTACATTAACAGCCATATTTAAACTAAGTTCAAGTCCAAAAGACACCTCTATTTATGCACAAGAATTTCCAGATTGCTGAAATTTATCCAAAACTTATCGAAAACATTTTGAACCAAGTGAGGGACTATTGGATTTGGTGTTTCGAAGTAGTGTATTAAAATTGGTTTGATATAATTAAATTTAAGTGGAGTCTTTACAACCAAAGAAAGACTCGGTATTTCTTATGTGATTCTTGTTTTCCCCCATGTGGGAGTTATATAAAGAGGATAAAATGTAAAATAAATGCAACTAAGAGTTATGTACTTACTTCAAGCCCATTTAAGAGTAAATTGTGACTCTAACTCATAAGCTTCCCATAGGTGGTCTATACAAGGCCACCAAAGGGCTAGAACAAGAAAACACTTGGAGTTCAATCCAAAATGATGCAAAGTGATCCTAGTAAGGTTTTCTCAACAAAAGAAGTTTAACGACTATCCCAAAGTTATGACTTGCTTTATTTTATTTAATCATTGTTAGTTATTTTGTTTCTATTTGAAACGACATTCTGCTTGTTTAAACATAGTTTTAATTGGATTGTTCAAACTTCAAACTTATCATTTCTTCTTATATTGAGCAATTTGTAAAGGAGATATGTTCAACAGTCTCTGAAAGGCATGCAATCCCGTTGAGATTCAGATTGAGTCGGGCTTGTTGAATCCTGAAAATAGTGTTGTAATTTTGTAAAATATAACTTAGGCCAAGAAAGATCTAGGCTCCAAATAAAGGCTTGTAGAAGCTCACAACAATTTCTCAAATCTTGGCTTCTTCTTCCATGACTTCCGCTTCTACTTTGAGGTGGTGGATAGTGTTGATTCTTCTCCTATGATTTACAATACAGTGTAAAACTTTGAAGTTTGTGTCCCTTAAGCAATTTTATTAGTGAGTTTTAGCTCCAATTAATCCCCTCCATTCAGACAATCTTCAAAAGGTCCTCCTTAACCTTAACTCATTTCATTTTATCATCCGTGGAAGTGCAATCCTCCTCTTCCAATCAATGTAAGCAATCTCCTCCATTATGTTGTTTTGCATACCTCCACCTTAGCAAAGTCCTTATTCCACCTTTTAAACTCATTTTTAACAATTCGAGCTTTATACAAAAGATATAACCGGCCTTACCGTGAAATTCAAAATGACTCAACAAAGAAGCCACAAGATCGGAAAGTCCAACCCCATTTTTCCAATTCAAAAAGGAGATGAGTGAATTTGGAATGAAAAAGAAAAAAGGTGGCATTGGGTTCAAGGGACAACTTTTGTCATTGACATTCAAGGACAAATAAACATCTTTAAGAAACTTAACAGAGGAGATTGGCTCTATTTGAACCCCTCTATGCGAAGAAAACTAAGATTCAAAGCATGACAGGTAGGGGAGAAAGTGACTACACTAGAAATAAAGGTGGTTTTAGATAACAAAAGCCTAATGGGCTGAGGGAACTCTAGATGCAGCAGTTGACTCCCCCACTAAAGATCTCCCGAAAACCTAATATTTTATCTCCGGTACCAACATCATAACAAAAGGAGAAAAGGAAGGAAGAATGTCCCTAATGTGTTTCCAAGGACTACAGGAATGAATTCTTGAGTTAGGTTTGCAATCCAGTCAGTGGGATCCATGTCATATTTACTTTAAATAACTCAAAACCAAAGACCATATGGTTTTTCGTGGTAAATCTATGTGACCATTTACCAAGAAGATCCATGTTCCTTTCCCTAATTTTCCTAACATTCAAACCCCCTACTTCCTTGAGCTTCCACACCTTTATCCAATTCACCAATTGATCTTTCTTCGCATCACCCCCATTCCCAAAAAAAAATCACTTGAAATCTTTTCCAAGCTTGTCTGCCACCTTAACTAGAATCTCAGTAAAGTAAAGGTGGTAGATCAGTAAATTCAAGAGAGTGGACAATTTGAGCATTATTTCACCTCCCAAAGATATGTATTGCTTTGTCCACTTTATGAGAATAGACATTTAAAATGTTTCCTAGTCATCGGATGGATTTTATTCTTGGCATCTAAGATGCCCGATTACGGATGCAGATCCAAACACTGGTACAGAATTGGAGATACAACTCTTCATTTTCCAAAATTCTGGGCACAGTTATAAGTACGTGTATCTCATCAATTATGTTGATACCATCCTTAAGGTTTAGTTTAGTTTTTTTTTTTATATATATGGTATTTACTCATGGCAAACATCATGAAACTTTTAACTTTTGTTTCAATATACATTTTCATCTTTTTCTTGACAAAACAGATGAGGATATTGTTAGGAGTTGAGAAATAACAATAGGAAATGAGAAGATTGTATTGTAGAATGTCTATGTAATATATGGTATCTATATCAATATCATATCATGTCAATACAGCAGTGGTAGGCATGTTGAAGTATCCGGGTATCAGCTTGGCATTGAGATTATGAACAGAATATTGAAGTGTTTTCTTATAGATATAGATAAATTCTTACTCTCTCTCTCTCTCTCTCTCTCTCTCTCTCTTGTTTGTGCGCGTGCGCATGTAGGACTGGGACTGAACCTGCTTCCTTATGAAAGTCTTGGTTTGTCTGCACATGCCGAATAGGAATTTCTCACAGATCTGCATCAGCTATATCTATACAACGCAGATTCATCTAATATTTTCTTGTCTACACCAATCATGCCGACTTTTATCCACTTCAACCATTTTAGTCACCAAAGTCCCAAAGATTGTTGTGCATGTCTTTCTTAAGATCTGTTGAGCTGTCATTCTTTCAACTTATCTATGTTTTTATTCTGTAAAGATCATAACTTTGAGTTATCATTCTATGATTTGCAGTGAATATTGTCGCTTTGGGATTGGCAAATCTGTTTGGGGGACTTCTCATTATTATTCATGGCGTGAGTAATTTTCCATGTCCCCATTATTTCTTTACAATAATAAGCATGATGCAGTATTATGATAACATTCAACATAGAAATGGCAGATTGCCTGTTGTGTAATTTCTGCATACAAAATATTAAGAAAATTTCTGAACTGAAATGTGATGGAAAAGCAACTCATAATGGAACCTTCATACATAGCAAGGATCCTGGACTAAATTTTTGTTGAAGGTACTTGCACATCATCAGATAACCATATATATATATATATATATATATATATAAACATAGACATGCAAGTTATATGTATCCCTGCACATCAGCATGTCCAGACGCAGAATTCCTTATGCATGCTAGAAGTCAAATATTCACCATACCCGAAGGTCCCAAACAATAAGTATTAAATGAGAACACAACCATGACACCGACCAAGATCTTTGCTTTTAGAGAAAGAAACGATGTCTATTGATGATCCCTACTAAAGAAGAAGACCTTAACAAGAAAATAAATCGTAAGTCCATGCTATGACAAAATATGATGTTTAGATCTGTAACTGATGCCATTATGCTGGTGTGGTATGGAGTGAACCGAATATAGATTGTCACAATAATGCACAACTTGAAGGACTAGACCATGCGAGTTGATGTTTGAACATGTGTTTTCTGTGCCACAAATCGTTAGCTATCTGAGATAATGATTCAATATGTAATTTAGGTCTTATACTGGTGCTTATAGACTTCCTGCTGCTTTATATCTTTAGAATCATTGGCTTTAAATTATTATAAACAAACTAGAGTATTTGTTAATATATAGGTCACAATTTTATAAGCGTTGGGATCTGAGGACTCAAATTTTTAACGCAAACTCTCGGCCATGGATTTCGTGAAATCCAACAGTGGTTGATAGTGCTGAGCTGGCATTAACTTTATCAAAGCAAAACCACCATTGGATTTCACGAAATCCATGGCCAAGAGTTTGGGTGAAAATTTGAGTCCTTGGATCCCGACCCATTATATAAAGGGGAGTGTTTTGTTATCCTTATGGACACAAAAGTTTTTATTTTTTTTTATGAGTAATATGGACAAAAGTTTCTGTGTCCCTAAACATACTGTACATTGATCAACCATACAATCTGTGGACTACCTCTTGGATGGGTCATAGCCCAAAACCACACCATTCTGATGAGCCTAACCATCCTATTGGACTTTTGTGATAGACATATGCTTTCTTATTGTTCGAATGTGTGCTCATGTTCTGATAGCTGTAGTTTTCTGAACAGAAAAGTTTTGGGCTGTGACCCATTCCAAAGTGGCCCACAGTTTTTGAGTATTGAGTAGGCTGGATCAATTCACTGTTTGCATTCCTCAAGGAGACCAAAAAAAATGTCATCGATTCATTAAAAAAAATATGAGTTATTTTAAAAAAATTGATCTGGCATATGGCAAAACCATAATCTTGATACTGTTTTTTGATGGGTCTAGTGATATGGTGAGAAAACATGGTCGTCGTGCCAATTGGTTCATCTTTCTCATGAACAACAATTGCTTGCTTGTTTGACTTGTATTATACTTCCAGCTTAGGGACCTGAAAAATGAACAAATGAAGGAGCCTCTGATCAAAAAGGAAAAAAAGTTGATCGATACTTAGAAGTACTGGGGAAGAGAGAGAATTTCCGTCGGCATGCAACATTTGCCGTACTATCATACCTTATATTTGGGCTACTGTCGCCTGTCACATATGGCTTCTCATTCTATAAAAGTGACAACAAGGAATACAAGCTGATAGCTGTTGCAGCAGCTTCTCTTCTATGCATCGCTCTACTTGCTATTGGGAAGGCCCATACTGGGAAGGCTCCAAAGTCTTATATCAAAACTGTACTGTACTTTGTCGGCATTGGGGTGATGACCTCAGGTCTTTCTTACGCAGTAGGTGAGCTTATCAAGACGTTTCTGCAGAAGCTCGGTTGGTTCGAACCGAGCATAGCTTCCCGTTTGCCTCCTTCCTCGATGAATCCATCCTGGGCATCTTATTGATGGAGACAGGTTCAGCTGGCAAAGATGGTCAAGGTGGATGTTGAGAATAATCAGATAATGCAGTAGGGGCGAAAGCCACCTGGGATGTAGTACCATGTATTCAAGCAAGCTCTTGTGTTTTCCTATCAATGAATAGAGTAGTCCTCATGCTCCGCATGAGCACGTGAGCCACTCTTGTATTTTTTTTTTTTTTTTGACAAGTAAAAAGATTTATTAATAACGACCCTTTTAGTAGCTACAGAAGCTTACCAAGAAGCCCAAAGGAAGTACATCAAAATTTCCAATGTGAATTGTCGAGAAGTGAGTCAAGTGATCCATAAGGGACTTGAGGAACCTACGAATTTTAGTTTGGGGGAGTTAAAAGGACAGGTAATGTACAGTTTCGCCTACCAAAGAAAAAAGCATGGTTTGGTTTCAGTTGATTGGTATCTGACAGACTAGGGAGAATTTTAGTGCACGGTGCCATTATAATCTATGGGTCAGCATCAGGGGACACAAATTTTGACACAAATTTCACACCAAAAATTGGCGGGGCCCAATACATAAATTAGAAGTTTTGGAATGGGATGATTTTTGGTGAGGGTGGTCTCTATTGGTGAGGAGATTACCCTCACAAAAATTCAAATCATTCTGATATTCGTAGAGGTTTACATGTTGAAGAATTATGGACCGTCTATTTTTTACCGTTAACTTGAAAACCACATTTTACGGGCTTAGAAATTTCAGAATGGGCTGATTCTTTGTAGTAGTGATCTATAAATGGTGAGGATCCTCACCAAAAATCGGCCATTGATTTATCTTCCATGTGGGCATTTTAATTTTAAGACTTACCCCTTATAGAAAAGGACATTGGTCATCAATGTTGATAACGGACGTATGGGCCACGTGGTACTCTTTAAGACCACTGACTGTATGGATGTTTGGCCATCCCTAGGTGGGCCCACAGACCAAAAACCAACTTGATTAGTGATTTCTAACTGTTGAATTTGACTCCTTTTCATGGGAATATTTTTAATTGTTGGATTCAAACATAATTTGGGGTACTTAGATCGAAAGGTTAGAAAATATTAATTTTTTGTATATAGGTCCACCTAGGGATGGGACAAACTCCATGCGGTCAGTGGTCTCTAAAAGTGTTGCACATGGCAAATACTGTGGTCCAGTTAGGGATGGGACAAACATTGAAGTTGAGGGTGGACAGGGATAAGAGTGTTGCTATGGCTCAAACTGGAGAAAGTATTCGCTGGACATCAAACTTTGAAGTCTCCCCACCAAAATGTCTGACAAGTACCCCAATCCCTTAACTCAACCCGTGTTAAGCCATTGGTTAGTGGGTAACAAGGGGTACTTATCAGACATTTTGGCAGGGGGACTTCAAAGTGACAGAGAATTATTTTTTTTGTCGCTCAAAATGTAGACCACATGGGGATGTGCAAAAATTCAAAGTTGACCCACCCTCGCCCCCTGGCTCGGCCACTGGCCACCGATAGTAAGTGTGACCCGTATTAGACAGGGGCTGGTGTTAGAAGATCATTGCATTTAATTGAAGCACATGAATGACCCACAGTATGAAGGCGCCCTTCGAGCATCGAAGAGTGTTACAAGATAAAAAAAAAGGAAAGGGGTAGGGAGGTGGGCCAAGAACTAGAAGCCTACGCTTAGAACAAAAGAAAAGAAAAAGGGTTAAAAAGAGGACAGCAGGAGGCCACCTGTTCACGTGCGTTTCACATGTACCCATGAGAGCGCCTTTCAGTCCCACTCACGGACCTCGGCTGTTGTCATGTGGACTGTGACTTGGAATTTGGTGGACACCCAGAGCCAGGGGGTGTTTGGATCGCCATTTTTCAAAAATTATTTATTTATAAAAAATGACTTCCGAAAATATATTGTTGTAAATGTGTTTTTCTTAAAATGGTCTTTTGGATCATGATTAATGCAAAATGTCTTTATAATTTCTTAATGGGCCCACCCCTATAATTGATGAGTAATAGATGGGGAGCGGTAGGAATAGGGTTTCTTTGTTTATTATGTTCAGTGAGCTAGCAAAATTTTTAAAAAGTTTTTTTTTTTTTACTTGAAAAATAGCTTTCAGCTATTTTTTTTTATAAAAACAAGGGTACATTTTTACTTATAAATATATTTTTTATGGAATAAATATTTTTTAAGAATGGTCATCCAAACAATCTATTATTTTGGAAAAAGTCTTTTTTGTGAAAAAAAAAAAAAGAAAATATTTCCAAGTCTTAAAATGGTGATTCAAACACCCCCTCTGGCTCAAGAGCCCGTCCTTTTTCTGACCCCTCTCAAGAGTTGCATGTTCTCGGCCGTGGATTCCATATCTCTAGTACTCAGCAAAAGAAGAAATAAACTATCAATGTAATGTGGGGATACACAAACACACACTTGCACCTACAATGAAGATCTTGAAAACCCCTAATTTAAACCGTTGGGACGTAGTTCAATTATTATTATTATTATTTTTTAGCCAACTGACCACATGGATGTTTAGCCTACTCATTGGTTTTGAAATACACACTAAAAATCAGGTTTGATTGATGATTCATACTCGTTGAATTTAGTACCTAAAAATCATGCATCAATCCAACTACTAGAATCACTCCAAAAAAAAAAAAAAAGTGTTGATAGGCTAGAGATTACCGATCAAGCTGATTTTTGCTATGTGCCATGATGGAGTACTGGAGCTGGTGAAGAGAACAATGACAGTTGCGGTTAAAGAAAGACCCGAAAAGTGCTGAGAAGAGGATGGAACCAAGGTTTAAAGGAGGCCGTTTTAACGGCTAAACGGACTGGGGCATTACTGTTTAAACGGCCGTTAAAACGGTCAGGGGCAAAAATGGGAAAAAATGGATTTTAACGGTTTTAACGATTTTAGTGGAAAAAAACCGAAAAAGTGGCGTTGAAATTCAAATTTTGAAATTTGAAAATTAAAAGAAAAACAGAATTTAACGGAAATTAAACGGATTTTAACGGAATTAAACGGTTTTAACGGTCGTTTTTTTCACAAAATTTTTCAAAATTAAACGGCTGTTTAAACGATTTTAACAGCCGTGTTTTTTCAAAACCAATAAAATGCGTTTAAACGGTTTTAACGGAAATGGGCTTGGGGCGTTACCGTT
Organism: Euptelea pleiosperma; assembly: GCA_035048495.1. Classification (NCBI taxonomy): domain Eukaryota; kingdom Viridiplantae; phylum Streptophyta; class Magnoliopsida; order Ranunculales; family Eupteleaceae; genus Euptelea; species Euptelea pleiosperma. The sequence continues at coordinate 292,077 of JASUTR010000024.1, forward strand.
TAAACGGACGTTTTTAAAAGTATGGATGGAACATAATGTAGGTCCAGTCCACCTAGGGATTGGCCAAACAGAATGCCACGTGGCTCATATTGCACCCTTCCATCAAAGTTTTTCTCTGAGAACATCAGTGAACTTATTAGCTCACTTTTGTCGGTCCCTCGAGCATGGTCCATATTGGATTTTAGGCTTTTAGCTTCCAATTTTGTATATATATTTTAGCTTCTTTTATACATTGACGAGAATACCCTTTCCTCGTTTGTTTTGAAGACAAGTGGCAACTGGCAATAACTGTGAAGACTGAAGAGTGAAGACAATGGAGTCAAATGGGCATCTTCGTCCAAGACGAGCCTTGAAAAATGAGCGTGCGAATGGTGCACATCACGCGACAATGCCCGCCAACAACCAGAAGCCCGACGGTCAAATCCAACATTTATCATTCTCACCAAAACACCTCCGCCATTTTTAATTTTTCGGTAGGACCGCGACCGCCCTTTATTTCCATTCCATCCATTAAAAATTCCAAAGCTAGGCAGGAAGCAATCTTAAAGGCTACATGTATGAATTATATCATATCAATTCGGCCGGCCCCACATAAGCAGCTGGATCCTTCGTATCGAAGTACGTCCCCGACCCCACCCCACCATCCAAACTTTATAATCTATTAAGCACCAAGGACAAGGAAGAAGATAGATGGTCCAGATGGAGATAGATCACCTTTTCCATTGGGTCCAGGGAATCATGTGGCGTGGAGAAGAGAATGTGACTCACTTTAGTCGTACTTTCTCTAAGTCCTTACTCTCTCACCTTCCCATATAGGGTACCGCCGCCACCACCACCGAGTAAAACTTCCATCACACGAAATTGTAAATCACACAAAACACAGCCAATGAGTTCTCGGCACGTACACAAGTGCTTTTGCAACGTACACATGTGCTTTTGCTTTTTAGGTGTACGTGCCGAGAACTCATTGGCTGTGTTTTGTGTGATTTGCAATCCCATTGTGATGGAAGTTTTACTCCCACCACCACACCAATCATACTGTTTGATGCATCTCAGTCACTAAAAATTTGGTTGGGTTCACCATGGTCAAATCGCCGGTCAATTCTTCCAGCTGACAAAACCCTACTCTACACGCACCTTCTGATGTCATAACTACATAAAAGCTCCTTCGAGAACACTCCACGTTAATGGAAATCAATCGATCATCTAAGATTAAAAATTTATGGGACATGATTGTCTTTTTCTCTTTCTTTTTACACAGAACAAAATGTTTTGACTTCAAGCTCAACAATTCTTTTGTCGTATTCTTTCAAGTTTCATCCTTTGTGTGTTTCTCTGTGTGTACAATAGCGATTCGAATTTATGAATGAATTTACAGTAATTTCACATCAGTTTTGGCAGTAACAGAGGAGACGGACGAGATCTTCTCTCTCATGTTCCGTAAGATCTCAGCCATCGAAGGCCTCAAGCTGGGTTGTTCTCGAAGGCAGAGTGCGGATATGGAAGCCATGGTTATCGCTTCCTCCACGTTGAAATCTTCTGCCAGTCGGGAATCCACCATTTCCGCCACCTTGTTTGGATCTTTCAACATTGGCCCAGCTATTGACGTCAGAAGTTTCTCTTTCTCCGTGCAGAAGGCTTCGATTCCTGTGATCAGCTCCAGAACCATCACCCCGAAACTATAAACATCGTTCTTTTTCGAGGCGATTCCGGTTCTCAGGTAGTGAGGATCCATATAACCGGGTGAACCCATCATCTGGTTCGTCGACCGCGATGACGGTAGAACTGTCGATGAAAACCCCATCTTCGCGAACCCGAAATCGCAGAGCTTACAGTTGAGTTGCTCATCGAGGAGCACGTTCGAAGCTTTGACGTCACTGTGAACGATTTGAAGTGTGCAGTTGTCGTGAAGGTACTCGATCGCTCGAGCAAGTTGGAACGCAATCGACATGCGGTTCTTCCAGGGGAGCACCAGGTCACTTCCATTTCCATTTCCATTTCCTCCTTGATCGTGGAGTTTCTCATGTAAGCTTCCGTTGGACACGTATTCGAACAACAAGACACCTTCTGCTGCAACCATAAATAATCTAAAATTTAGAAGAAAGAAACAAACACCAGGGAGAAAGAAAATTAAAATTTTAAAATAAATAAAACCTACCTCGTTCATCACAGTAGCCAAGGAGCTTCACGATGTTGTCATGTCGGACTTCAAGCAGGACTTCAAGCTCCTGCTTAAAAAGTCGTCTGAGACGCTCACTGTTCTTATGGATCTTGACCGCTCCGAGAGTCGAATCGGAAAAATAAGCGAGATAAACGGTGCTGAATCCTCCTTCGCCAATCTCACGTGAGAAATTCATGGTGAGCTTCTCTATCTCTTCCCAAGAGAATCTCCTCACTGAAGAAAAAGGATTCTTCTCAGACAGCAGATCCCCAGAATGGGACTGAGGATTTGAATCCGGCAGATCGGGAAGGTGGGTCTTGGGCAACCCAGCTGGCTCCTCCACATCCTCAACGCGCCTGGATCTCCGTCTGATCTTGGATCTTAGGAACTTGAAGAAGGCCATAAGGAACACCAAAGTGAGGAATAAAGCCGAGACGCTGAGAACTACAATTAGTCTCCAATGGGAGTCGACGCCTCCTCCTCCGTTCGTTTTTAAATACAAAGGCGGCGGTGCTAGACTGGTGGGGGTGGTGGGTAGAGTGTGGGAAGCTGCAGAGAAGGGGAGGTTGGAAGAGGAAGATAAGAAGAAGAAGACCCAACACCACCGCCACGTACAGGGAGGGAGACCAGCAAGAGCAACAGATCTAGACTTGAATGGTTTTGAAATTTTTTTTCGAGATTTATTAGTAAAAGAGAAGGCCATGGCATGGAGCTTCATTCCGACACGCGGAAAATGCCTTGGAAGTTGGATTGTAGAGACAGTGAGGAACATATATAATCCAGACAGAACGAAACCCCACCCCACACGCTCGCAATATCTATCTATCTATCTTTTCTCCTATCTATCTTGGATTCCTTACCATCTCTCATTCTCTCTCCTGAACATCTTTTTCAACCATTTTAAACGTAGAATCCTACGGTTAATAATAAGCCTGACTAAAATCCAACAGGTAGAAATCACCAATCGAGCTGTTTTTTGGTCTGTAGGTCCATCAAAGAGTGGACTAAACATCGTTGTGAGCGGTGATCTCAAAAAGTGTGACACGTGGTAGTGGTAGACTGGTAGTACATTATTATTGCATGCCGTCCTTGCGGGTCACGCAATGCGTGTTGTAAAAATTTTCCCATT
>JASUTR010000025.1:0-38735 GCA_035048495.1 Euptelea pleiosperma
TTTATGGTCCTCTTATTCAGCCCATATTTGGCCCATATCTTCTAGTCATAGCATGTGGGCTCTTTAAGCTTTGATAATGGGCTTTCATGATCGATTTGGGCCCACAAGTCTTGAGAATCGTCCCATCGGGTTTCCTGCGACAGAAGAAGCGCGTAATGAGACTTTATCAGAACGGCTTAATATCTAGACTTCCGAAAATGTGTTTAATGCATGCAAATATACCATTTCGTCCAGAAAAGTGTGTTCTACGCAACAGAAGAGACTCTTACGTAGAAAAGTAAGTAAATAGAGTATTTTACGTGGAGAATGCAATAACGCTAAAAGGATAATTGCTTAAAATAAACACTTTTGAGCGAATATCAGTGACTTTTTCGCAATCGGACCTCGTAATTGGACTCAAACTCTTGCATTACTATTGTTTCATCACATTTGAAGTGGTGGAAAAAGATTCGTGACATTCGAAACAAGTTAGCTCCATCTGTGCGTCAACGTCTCAAATTGGACTCAGTTTGTGTGTTACATTCCGTAGCCTATAACTTGTGACTTTTTCGCAACCGGACCTCACAATTAGACCCAAACTCTTCCATTACTATTGTTTCAATAGATTTGAAGTGTTGGAAAAATATTTGGGACAGTCAAAACAAGTTAGCTCCATCCGTGCGTCAACGTCTCAAATTGGACTCAGTTTGTGTGCTACATTCCTAAGCCTATAACTTGTGACTTTTTCGCAACCGGACCTCGTAATTGGACTCAAACTCTTCTATTACTATTGTTTCAACAGATTTGAAGTGTTGGAACAAGATTCGGGACGGTCGAAACAAGTTAGCTCCATCCGTTCGTCAACGTCTCAAATTGGACTCAGTTTGTGTGTTACGTTCCGAACCCTATAACTTGTGACTTTTTCGCAACCGGACCTCGTAATTGGACTCAAACTATTCCATTACTATTGTTTCATCACATTTGAAGTGGTGGAAGAAGATTCGTGACAGTCGAAACAAGTTAGCTCCATCAGTGCGTCAACATCTCAAATTGGACTTAGTTTGTGTGTTACATTCCGAACCTATAACTTGTGACTTTTTCGCAACCGGACCTCGTAATTGGACTCAAACTCTTGTATTACTATTATTTCAACACATTTGATGTGTTGGAACAAGATTCGGGACGGTCGAAACTAGTTAGCTCCATCCGTTCGTCAACGTCTCAAATTGGACTCAGTTTGTGTGTTACATTCCGAAGCCTATAACTTGTGACTTTTTTGCAACCGGACCTCATAATTAGACTCAAACTCTTCCATTACTATTGTTTTAACAGATTTGAAGTGTTGGAACAATATTTGGGACAGTCGAAACAAGTTAGCTCCATCCGTACGTCAACGTCTCAAATTAGACTCAGTTTCTGTGTTGCATTCCGAAGCCTATAACTTGTGAGTTTTTCACAACCGGACCTCGTAATTGGACTCAAACTCTTCTATTACTATTGTTTCAACAGATTTGAAGTGTTGGAATAAGATTTGGGACAGTCGAAACAAGTTAGCTCCATCCGTGCATCAACGTCTCAAATTCGACTCAATTTGTGTGTAACATTCCGAAGCCTATAACTTGTGACTTTGTCGCAATCAGACCTCGTAATTTTACTCAAACTCTTCCATTATTATTGTTTCAACACATTTGAAGTATTGTACGTTATTCGGGACAGGCAAAACAAGTTAGCTCCATCCGTGCGTCAACATCTCAAATTGGACATAGTTTGTGTGTTACATTCCGAAGCCATTAACTTGTCACTTTTTCGCAACCGGACCTCGTAATTGGACTCAAACTCTTGTATTACTATTATTTCAACACATTTGATGTGTTGGAACAAGATTCGGGACGGTCGAAACAAGTTAGCTCCATCCGTTCGTCAACGTCTCAAATTGGACTCAGTTTGTGTGTTACGTTCCGAACCTATAACTTGTGACTTTTTCGCAACCGGAGCTCGTAATTGGACTCGAACTCTTCCATTACTATTGTTTCATCATATTTGAAGTGGTGGAACAAGATTCGTGACAGTCGAAACAAGTTAGCTCCATCCTTGCGTCAACGTCTCAAATTGGACTCAGTTTGTGTGTTACATTCCGAAGCCTATAACTTGTGACTTTTTTGCAACCGGACCTCATAATTAGACTCATACTCTTCCATTACTATTGTTTCAACACATTTGATGTGTTGGAAGAAGATTCGGGACGGTCGAAACAAGTTAGCTCCATCCGTGCGTCAACGTCTCAAATTGGACTCAGTTTGTGTGTTACATTCCGAAGCCTATAACTTGTGACTTTTTTGCAACCGGACCTCATAATTAGACTCATACTCTTCAATTACTATTGTTTCAACATATTTGAAGTGTTAGAACAAGATTCGGGACAGTCGAAACAAGTTAGCTCCATCCGTTCGTCAACGTCTCAAATTGGACTCAGTTTGTGTGTTACGTTCCGAACCCTATAACTTGTGACTTTTCGCAACCGGAGCTCGTAATTGGACTCGAACTCTTCATTACTATTGTTTCATCATATTTGAAGTGGTGGAACAAGATTCGTGACAGTCGAAACAAGTTAGCTCCATCCTTGCGTCAACGTCTCAAATTGGACTCAGTTTGTGTGTTACATTCCGAAGCCTATAACTTGTGACTTTTTTGCAACCGGACCTCATAATTAGACTCAAACTCTTCCATTACTATTGTTTCAACAGATTTGAAGTGTTGGAACAATATTTGGGACAGTCGAAACAAGTTAGCTCCATCCGTACGTCAACGTCTCAAATTGGACTCAGTTTCTGTGTTGCATTCCGAAGCCTATAACTTGTGACTTTTTCGCAACCGGACCTCGTGATTGGACTCAAACTCTTCTATTACTATTGCTTCAACACATTTGAAGTGTTGAAATAAGATTCGGGACAGTCAAAATAAGTTAGCTCCATCCGTACGTCAACGTCTCAAATTGGACTCAGTTTGTGTTACGTTCCGAACCCTATAACTTGTGACTGATAATAGGATTTTTTCCGTGTCGTTGGATCGGAAACCCTAATCTCAACAATATTTTTGTAATTTGATCCGATTATCCTGCAAAATTGATAGATTTGTATAGGGATTCGTGTCGGATGTCGATCCGCACTCTGGATTAGTCGGGTTAGCACAAATGAGAATATTGAATAACGAAAATTGCTAGAAATGATGATGGGATGAGAATGGTGGTGTAGGATCTTTAAAACATGGTTTGTGATTTTTTAAAAAGAGACTTTTATACTAACAATAAGAACACGAAAATAAAGACAAGTTCCATTAATTCATTAATCCGAAAGTTATTACAATATTTGAATCAAAATAAGCAATAAAAACTAAACTAGAAAGCTAATAAAGAAAGTGATAGAGAAAAAAAAACAAGAGAGAGATGAAGAATGGCTAGAGATAGAGAGAAAGTATAAGGGAGAGAGAGAAGTAGAGAGAACAAGGGTTTGAGATAGAGAAAAACATAGTGGAGAGAGAAAGTGAGAAGAGAGAATCTTACCAACTTACTAATGGGAGAGGATGAGTAGCAAATAGGTAGGCCATAATCGTGAGCCCGACTACACCATGCTTGATGGCAATGAGTAGAGATCGCCGGAGATCTTGGCACTAGTGGGTGGAGTTGATGGAGAGCATGTACGCTGGAGATGTGGTAGGTGGCCGTGATGGAGAAAAGTGGGGTGACGGCTGGTGTTGCTGGGAAGACAGCAACGTTTGGAGCTTTGAGATGGTGGTGCGTTGTTGCTTAAAGAGACCGTGAGACTCACGATTTCAGGTCTGCCCGGAGTGGTGATTCATTGCAGCCACGGAAAGGTTGATCACCGGTGTGTTGCAGGGAAGCTTGATGGAGAAGAACATGGTGAGTTGTGGAACGTGGGAGGCGGCTGGGTGTGACTGTTGCTGGCCGTTGAGGCTTTGAGGGGCAGCACGACGTGGTGGCTCTCCTATTGAGGACGGCTCGGGGTGCTTGGTGGAGGCGCACTAGTCCGGTTGCTTGCTCTTGAGAGGGAGATATTGGATGAGGAGAGAGATGGGGGCAGCGTGCATTCAGAGGTGTGGTGAGGGTGGCTGGAATGCAAGGGGCATGGAAGGGAGAATACGGCTATGGGAGAGCAAGGGGGTTGACGTGTTGCAGGTTGCAGGCGGTGGAAGAAGAGGGGCGGTGTTGCTGTTTGCAACACCAGAAACGGTGTGTGCAGCAGCGTGGAAGTGGTGTAGTTGGTGGTGCGGCAAGAGGCGAATGGCAGGGCGGAGAAGGAGAAGTGGAGCAGGTTCGTGCGCGGTGCTCGCAGCTGTTGCTGGCCGGAGTTGCAGGCTGCAACTCCGGTAGAAGACGCGAAGAAGATGACGAAGAAGAAGAACGAAAAGAAGAAAAAGAAGGAGAAGGAAGAGAGGAAAAGGTCGGGAATGGTTATCGGGGAGGAGAGAAGGAGATGGGAGAGGGATTAGGGTTCGAACGAACCCTTCTCCTTCCTCTTATAAAGCTCCCTATTTCCATTAATGGAAATAGGGTATTTTTTAAATAAAAAAAATATTTTTTAATTTTTTTTTTTTTTTTTTTTTTTTTTTTTTTTTTTTTTTTTTTTTTTAAGTAAAATGCCACTTTTCTATGGGGAATCTCCCCAATTAGTGGACCCCCCATTTAATTAAAATTATTTTTGAAATTCGCGGGGTCCACTAACTGGTCGGACAGCGGGTCGATGCTGATGGGCCCGGCTACTGGCCCACATGGACTGATGATGTCCATCGTCTCACAAGATGATGTGACGGGCATTCTGAAGGCGATCGGATGGATGGTGACTTGATTGGGACTCAGATTGGTAGATCGACGGATCTAGAGAGATCCAACGGTCCGATTGAAGATCCAACGGTCCGATGGAAGATCCAACGGTCAGAAAGCTAAGGGAGATGAGATAGAGCCGATGGGCAGGAGTTCTGGGGTTAGGTCAGTAGATTCGAGGACGAGAGATGAAGAGAGAGAGAGAATAAGGAGAGATGAGAGAAAAAGTATCAAAAAAATGGAAAAAAGCACTGGCGGAGGGTCTGGAACCCTGTTCTTCACTGTGACCATCCTCACGCTTCTCCAGTAGAGTCGACTATCATTCTTTGCTGACTCATGTGGCTTTAAACGCTTTGGTCCGTCTCTTGGTCATTGGCTCTCCGGCTCTCTTCGTTCTTTGGGCCGACTTTATGGTCCTCTTATTCAGCCCATATTTGGCCCATATCTTCTAGTCATAGCATGTGGGCTCTTTAAGCTTTGATAATGGGCTTTCATGATCGATTTGGGCCCACAAGTCTTGAGAATCGTCCCATCGGGTTTCCTGCGACAGAAGAAGCGCGTAATGAGACTTTATCAGAACGGCTTAATATCTAGACTTCCGAAAATGTGTTTAATGCATGCAAATATACCATTTCGTCCAGAAAAGTGTGTTCTACGCAACAGAAGAGACTCTTACGTAGAAAAGTAGGTAAATAGAGTATTTTACGTAGGAGAATGCAATAACGCTAAAAGGATAATTGCTTAAAATAAGCACTTTTGAGCGAATATCACAACCCCCAACCAGCATATTGCCAATCCTTGGCAATTAGTGCGAAATAAATGAGCTTAAAAGGGCTCTGCACATGCTACACACTTTTTCATATTAGCTCCGGGAAAACACCGTTCGTCAAATCATTGAATTGATGCAAAAATAGTTACGTGCTAGCGAAGAGTTGGAGAGTCTTGGCAAGACTACAGACTGATAATCATGACCCAGAATAGTCAGACTCTGCGTGTGTGTGTGCTCAACATTCTCATCATCCGACAGTAAAGATTTTCAGATCACCTCTAAGTTTTTATGCCTTGACCTCAAATCTCACATGTTTAGCACTCAGAATAGAATCACACAAGAAGGGTTTTCTTCTTTTCTCTCAATTTATATGTGAGGAGATGTGTTGATATATGAAAGCAAAGATCTCACATATGTATTATTTGAAGGAAGGACATCCTTAACAGAAGAAGATCTCATGATTGGAATACCACTTCACTCGGGAACGTCAGATCAAACTCTATAGCTTCTCTTTCTCCAATCTCCACATTTTATGATCGTGCTATCCTAGAATCAAGTAGGACTTTCCTGGGTTGTAATGAGGCTTAGGTCAGGTGTAGAGAGATAAAGGAATACAGGATTTCAAAGATCTTGAGAGGATATTGCCATTTTCTTGAATTTTTCCTGCGACGTAACACCATTATCTGGTTTTTTTTTCTTTTTTCGTATTTTTCTCTTTTTCTTGATATTTCTGAGACTGCTCAATTTCTTTTCAGCTCTTCTTCATACTTTCTTTCTATATTTTGTTTTTGGCTTGAACCACTTTCTTTTCCTTTTGATTCTTCTTCTTTATTTTTCTTTTCACGGTACACCCACATCAGTTATTCTTTTGTCCATCTCAAAATAAGGGTAGCCAGTCATGTTTCGTAGCTGGACTGGATTTTAGGTTGATGGGTTTGCAAGTAAAAGGCTTTTATAGAAAGGTTCAAGGGGCTTCTAGTGAAGTATAATTCAGGTGAGTAAAAAGGCTGAATGGTTCAGAAAAATGGCCTAAATCATTTTCTAGGGTTTGCACTATCATGTATACTGTCTTGACTGGATACAGAGAAGGTTCTGTCGTAGTAATCCAATGTTGATGTCGTTCCGAGTTCCATGATCGAAGCAAAAGATAATGAGATCTCTCAACGAATATTGCGGGCATGAAGAATAGTGAGTCATCTTGTGACTCAGGATTATTGTATAACTCTCCGAAATGATTAAAGGCTCGAAAGCTTACTGGGTTAGGTCTCCACAATTCTTCTCACAGGATCTCTAGAATTTCCAAACTTAGGATGACTCTGATGTTGATAGTGTACAATTGTGCCGAATCTGATTTTTTCTAAGTTTTCAAACCTGCTGTAGTCACACTTGACTTGACTCAACGCTAACTTTAAACAAAAATTGACATCCTCAATACTGACTTAACGGAGGTTTTCAGCTAATCAAAGTCAGGGTATTTGACACATTTTTGAAATTCTAGAAAACTTTTGGAGAACATCGGAAATCACCCCAAAAACAACATTTTTTTTTTTTTTTTTTTTTTTTTTTTTTTATCAAAATGAAGACATGAGTTTTGGTAAATACCCCACCCCCAACCAAAATACAGCACCGTCCTCGGTGCTCATGACCGGGACATAAAATGATAACAAATCAATGATGATGATGCAAAGATTCAGGAAGGATGTTACCAAGTCGGCAGAAACTCGACAGTGTGTGGTACCTGATGATCGGAAGAATGATTGTACCTGCATTTCCAGAGATATAACAGTAATAACAAATGCATGAGACTCATGTACTCTAGGAATACCGGAATTGCCTTTCCGAAAGCGCTAAGTTTTACGTCTTCAGCCAGACATGACGGGGGTGACAGGCACCCCCAACCAAGTTGGAGCACAGGAGACTGAGTAGATCATCAGTCGACATAGGTAGGATCGATGAGATCGATCTCAAAAGTCTGAATGAACAATACGTCAAGTTCATGGAACTGTTTTAGACGCTGCCCATTGACCTGAAAAGAGGAGTGATCCTTGGGATCCTCAATAGTGATTGCCCCAAAGGGTGTGACTGCGGTGACCGTATACGGACCGGTCCACCTAGATTTCAGTTTCCCAGGGAAGAGATGAAGACGAGAATTATAAAGAAGGACCTTCTGTCCTGGATGGAACTCTTTCCTGAGGATGCTCTTGTCATGTATCCACTTCATTTTGGCTTTGTAATTCTTGGACAAGTTGTAGGCATCATTTCTGAGTTCTTCTAACTCATTCATTTGAAGTTTTCGCTCTTCCCCTGCAGATTCGAGGTCGAAGTTGAGTTTCTTAATGGCCCATAGGGCACGATGTTCAATCTCTACCGGTAGATGACAAGGTTTCCCAAAGACCAGACGATAGGGAGACATATTGAGTGGGGTCTTGTAGGCGGTTCTGTATGCCCATAAAGCATCAGTGAGACGAGTAGACCAGTCTTTACGTGTGGTATTGACTGTCTTCTCCAAGATCTGCTTGATCTGACGATTAGAAACCTCCACTTGACCACTAGTTGCGGATGATAAGCTAGGGCAACCTTGTGGGTTACCCCATACTTTTTCATTAATTTCTCGAATATCCTATTGCAGAAATGGGTGCCCCCATCACTAATGATGGCCTTAGGGGCACCGAATCTGGCGAAGATGAACTCCTTTAGGAATTTGACCACCACTTTGTGGTCATTGGTCTTGGTGGGAATGGCTTCTATCCATTTGGATACATAGTCTAGGAGAGAATACTCAAAACCATAGGAAATGGGAAAGGGGCCCATGAAGTCGATGCCCCAAATGTCAAATATTTCATCGACTGGATGGGAGTGAGGGGCATCATGTTCCTCTGGGAGATGCGGCCTAGATGCTGGCAATTAGGACAGGTTTTGCTGTAGATGTGGGCATCTTTAAATAATGTGGGCCAGTAGAATCCGCATTGCAGCACTTTTTCTGCAGTCTTCTTAGTGCTGAAATGACCACCACAAGGTTGGTCATGACACGAGGATAAGATATTGAGTTGGTCCGACTCAGGGACACAGAGACGAATGATCTGGTCAGGACAGTATTTATACAAATAAGGATCATCCCAAGAGTAGTACTTAACTCTTGCTAGGAATTGGCTTTTGTCCTGTTTTGACCAGTGTGACGGCATTTCTTCGGTGACAAGGTAGTTGACAATGTCAGCATACCAAGGATTAACAGAGATGGCGAACAGTTGTTCGTCTGGAAAGGTTTCAGGGATGGGCTGGGTGTCGAAGGATGACTCTAAAGTCAGTCTAGACAAGTGATCAGCCACTACATTCTCAGTTCCTTTCTTATCCTTAATCTCGAGGTCGAATTCCTGCAGTAAGAGAATCCATCGAATTAATCGAGGTTTGGTTTCCTTTTTCGACATGAGATAACGAAGGGCTGCATGATCAGTGTACACAACCACCTTAGTGGCTAAGAGGTACTGACGGAATTTATCAAGGGCGAAGACTACCGCCAGGAGTTCTTTCTCAGTGGTGGAGTAATTCATTTGGGCAGAGTTAAGAGTTTTGCTCGCGTAGTAGATCACGTGTGACCTTTTGTCAACTCTCTGCCCTAGAACAGCGCCTAACGCGTAGTCAGAAGCATCGCACATTACCTCGAAAGGTAGAGTCCAATCCGGGGGACGGATAATGGGCGCAGTAGTGAGCTCAGATTTGAGACGCTCAAATGCCTTGACACAGTCAGCATTAAAGTCGAAAGGACTATCTTTAGCTAGAAGATGGGACAGAGGTCGAGCGATTTGAGAGAAGTCCTTGATGAATCGCCTATAGAATCCTCCGTGTCCCAAAAAGGAACGGATGTCACGTACGGACTTAGGAATGGGCAAGGTCGAGATGATATCGATTTTAGCTTTGTCGACCTCAATGCCCTGATGGGAAATGACATGTCCCAGAACTATGCCTTTCTTCACCATGAAGTGGCATTTCTCCCAATTGAGGACAAGTCGCTTGTCCTGACAGCGTTGAAGTACCAGCCCTAGATGGTTCAGACAGTCATCAAAGGATGACCCAAAAACTGAGAAGTCGTCCATAAAGACTTCGAGGAATTTTTCCACCATGTCAGAGAATATACTCATCATACACCTTTGAAAGGTTGCGGGTGCATTGCAGAGGCCAAAGGGCATGCGCTTGTAGGCAAAAGTGCCAAAGGGACAAGTGAAGGTTGTCTTCTCGTGATCCTCAGGGGCGATTGGTATTTGATTATACCCTGAGTAACCATCGAGGAAGCAGTAATAGGAGTGACCTGCTAATCTCTCCAACATTTGGTCTATGAAGGGTAAAGGAAAATGGTCCTTCCTCGTGTTGGTGTTGAGTCGTCGGTAATCGATGCAGACTCTCCACCCTTTCTTCAGGCGCTGGGTTACCATTTCTTTGTTCTCATTTTCCACAACTGTGAATCCTGCCTTTTTAGGGACGACATGAATAGGACTCACCCATTTGCTATCGGAGATGGGGTAAATGATACCCGCATCTAACAGTTTAAGGACCTCGTCCCGGACTACATCCTTCAAGACGGGGTTCAACCTCCTCTGGTGTTCTCGAGAGGTTTTGGATTCATCCTCGAGATAGATGTGATGTTGGCACACCGAGGGGTCTATGCCACGAATATCATCTATAGTCCAACCTATCGCAGATTTGTGCTCGTTGAGCAGCTCAGAAGTTTTACGTTCACTCTCAGACAAAGCGGAAGCAATAATGACAGGGTAGGTTTCCTTAGGACCAAGATAGGCATAGGAAAGATCTGTGGGAAGAGGCTTAAGCTCCAATTTGGAGCAGATGGAGTAGAAATAGGTGTCACAGAAGACACGGATTGAAGAGGTTTGACTTCAGTAGTAAAGGAAGATGGGTTCTCTGGCCATGGTTATCAGAGGCTCGAACTCGATGAGAGGAGCGGGGATCTCTATCAGTGGAGCAGTCTCCAAAAGATCATTGAGATCAGAAATAGCTGACTCTGTTGCAAAGTCAGCTCCAAAGTGTTCTAGACACTGCTTAAGAATATCTTCGGTGGAGTCCGGGATTAGACTCTCAACGGCACACATTTCATCGGTCACTTCGCGATCGGCATCTTGTTGCATTAAACGATATACCCTCAGCTTTGAGGTTACCAAAGCAATGGACATGTTTCCGTCCCGGCACCCGATGTGTGCGTTCGCGGTGGCAAGGAATGGACGGCCTAAGATGACCGGAATGCGGTTATCCTGACACGGCTCGGTGTCGAGAATGATAAAGTCCACAGGATAGTAAAAGTCAGCGACTTTTACTAGGACATCTCAATGATTCCTCTTGGAATCTTGATGGACTGATCAGCCAATTTCAGGGTGACATTGGTAGGCTTCATATCTTTCAGTCCTAACTGCTGATATACCGAGAATGGTATGAGGTTAACGCTAGCCCCTAAATCTAGCAAGGCAGTGCAACTAAAGTTGTCTCCAATTTCACATTGGACAGTCGGGCTACCTGGATCCTTGTGTTTGATCACACTATTGCGTTGAATGAACGCGGTAGCTTTTTCGGCCAAGAAGGCAGCTTTGGGTACATGCGTACGCCGCTTAACTGTGCACAAGTCCTTGAGGAATTTGGCATAGGAGGGATTTGCTTGATAGCAGAAAGGAATGGGATATTGATCTGGACATCTTTAAAGACGTCTAAGATCTCAGAGAATTGTTGATCCCGCTTATCTTGGACAAGTCTGTCCGGGAAGGGAGGCTTTACTCGACAAATGGATTTGTCTTTAGCCTTGATTTCTGCACAGGGATATCTGATGTTGGTGCAGAGGTGGAAGAAGCAGAGGTAGGATTAGGACTAGTTTCCTCTGTGCGAGTGATGGGTGCCGGAGATGGCACCGGTGGTGGTTGGACTCCCATGTCCACAGTTTTTCCAGATCGTAGGGTGGTTACAGCTTGCACCTCCCCTTGACACTTCTCATTCTGGCTTTGAGATTGGGATCCGATCTCATATACTGCCCTTTGGCATTTCCTTTAGGGTTGGCAATGGGTTGGCTAGGAAAGATCCTTAGCTTTCTCAGCTTCCAGTTACCTAACGTTGCTCTAGACGAAGCATGGATTGCTGTTGCTGTTGCTCTAGGCGTTGCATAGATTGTTGTTGCTGAGTAATGAGTTGAGCTAGAAGGTCTTCGATACCAGATTTGGGGACCGACTGTTGGGGAACAGCTAAAGGGAGCTGAGGCACCAATTCGCGACTCGAGCTCATTGGGGCATTATAGTTATAGGCTGGAGAATTAGTTGGGACAATCGGTTGGTTCTGAAAGTCTGGGGACTCTTTGCTGATTCTGAAATGTGCTTGATTGTCCAGAGTATTGACCCTGTTGGAATTGCTGGTTCTGAGTAGATGGGTACTGATTCTGCTGGTACTGACCCTGATTGAATTGCCTATTGGGTTGATTGAACCCAGGAGGATACATGCCCTGAGGTTGACGTGGAGGTTGAGCTTGTGGTTGAGTAGACTGAGGCCTCCAAGAGAAGTTAGGGTGGTTTCTCGTGTCCGGATGATAAGATTGACTATACGAGTTCTGAGTGGGTGGTTTGTATGTGCTGAAAGCACAAACTTCTTCCTGAAGAGGATTAGACCATCCTTCATTCAAAGGACAATGCTCAGTAGTATGGGAGGGTTGCAGACAGAGGGTGCAGGATTCCATAGGGCTCTCGTGTCCCACATGCATGACTGGGGTAGATTGTTGAGTAGGCTTTTGTACAGACACAGCCAGTGCCGAGACTGACTTGCTCAACTCTTGAATGACTGATCGAAGCTCAGTATCAGCTGTAGCATCATGTCCCTTGGTTGTCCTTTGGACCGAAGTGGTTCTACTAAACTCTGAGTCAGTCGTCCAATGTTGAGAGTTTTCTCCTAACTCTCCCAAGAATTTGTATGCATCGGTCGGAGTTTGGTGCAGGAATTTTCCTTGGCACATGGACTCTACCATGGTCCGGGACTCATCAGTAAGTCCCTTATAGAAGACGTGGACAAGATTGCCCTTGTCGATGCTATGGTGGGGACACTTAGTCAGGTAGTCTTGGAATCTATCCCACGCTTCAAAAAATTTCTCATCGGACTTTTGTCGAAAGTCCTGGATGAGTTGCTTCATTTGGTTGGTCCGAGTCATGGGGTAGAATTTAGACATGAATTTGCCTACCAACTCTTTCCAACTGCTGATTGAATCAGCGGGTAAGGAGTAGAGCCAATCTGAGGCTCGGTCTTTGAGCGAGAATGGGAAAACTCGCAGACGCACATTGTCATCATCGAGGTTCTGATTCTTGAAAAGTAGGATGACATGTTGGAATTCCCGAATATGGGAATATGGGTCTTCTCTTGGGAGACCACGAAAGGTTGGCAGCATTTGGATCGTCTGTGGCCTGATCTCAAACTGTACCGCCGTAGTAGGTGGGAGAACAATGCAAGTGGGCGGATTGGCAGAGATAGGAGCGAACGTCTCGATAAGAGGTCGTTCGACTGCCATGACTACAAAGGTAGTAGTACTGGGGGAGGCGGGTGGGGAAAGAGATGGGGAAGAATTCAGTGGAGGATCCACTGTAGGGACGTGATTCTCAGATCGAACCAAGCGTTTGTTCGGACGATTCCAAACGGGCATACGCGAATGAGGCAAGCTCTATACTTGGCAAAAAGTTGCCAGAGAGGAACACTATCCTAAATGATGCACACCAAGCACAGATAATCCTATTCTAAGCAATCAGGATATATTTTAGGAATTATCTTTGTTAGTTTTGGGGTTAGAGTAGATTATGACAGTGGGCGGACCACTGGTTTATCTTTTAACCGCCGGACTAACTGTTTTGCACTCAGAGGTTCTCACCAGGCTACACTCTTCAGAGCGAATCCTTTAGTACTAACTCTAGTTAACAACAAGGCAATCCGAAGCCTAGACAGACGTGCGGCACAATGGCTGTCTTAAGTACGTCCCAGACTAACCGGATTGGTCAAGTGTAGAAGAAGAGTGTTCCCTCGGGTTAAGCTAGGGTTGGTGCGTGTTCCTAGTCCACACGCAACTAACCGCCGAATAGTCCAAGATGCCACGTCGAGCTCAGTGTACTTGAGTAGCAGGGACTTATGGGTGTGTTAGACAACAGGGACCCGCGCTCGTGGTCTTATTTCGATTGGATGTTAAGCGGGTTCGCTTTGTGTGGATTTTTCCTCGAACACCGGGCTAATTGGCTCTACTTCTTGATTCTTTTTATTATAGATGGATCCTGGGGATCAATTTCAGCTGGAGTGATGAGGTGGGTGATGAAATCCCACCAGTTTCAATTTGGAGCTGGGTCTGCTCTCTTAGAGTTGATTGATTAACGGCCACGCCACGCAAGTCGAATAATATGTATGCGAAAGCAAATAGACAAGCGGCAATGATTCACCCAAATTGCTCTGTATCGCACTCAAGGCGAGGATAGAGACTTACCTCCCGTGGGCCACGCCACGGGGTCGCCTCCGTGGGTTAGAGAGGGGTATCCTAATGGGCTTGGGCCCGACTCCACCTCTTTGAGCTTTGCTCTCTACCCACACTGGATCGTGTTCCTGCAGAAAAGTTAGATCACACGGTCAGGTAGTCGGGATTCTATTTGGAAGATCCTTGCCTTTTTAGGGTTCACTAAACAAGCACTGGATTTAGGCAAGTTTTTGAATTAATTTCCAAATTCGAGATGGGTTAAAATTTAGGAATTCCCAGATTGGAAAATACCTAGATTGGAAAGTTTCCCGAACTGTGGAGATCTTCCAAGAAAGATTTGATTGCGAGATCCCTTATAATTTTGGGAAATTTCCCAAAATTGAAATTCTGCTAGATTTGGGGCGTTTCCTTTTGCAGACTTTTCCAAATTCGGAAGATTTCTAAAGATAGAAATTCTTCTAAAGAGGAAACTTCTAAGAGGGGAAACCCTAATTTAGCAAAGTTTCAAGATTTTAGAATCTTTCCAAAAATTGCAAATCCTTGATTGGTGATTT
Organism: Euptelea pleiosperma; assembly: GCA_035048495.1. NCBI lineage: Eukaryota > Viridiplantae > Streptophyta > Magnoliopsida > Ranunculales > Eupteleaceae > Euptelea > Euptelea pleiosperma. Next base: position 14,616 of record JASUTR010000025.1, read on the forward strand.
CTAAAAATCTGCAGAATATAAACCCTAATTTTTTTGAATTTTGAATTTTATTATTTTTTGGTATTTTTCACTTAATCTAGGGTTTCTAAAAAACCCTAGAACAAGATCTAGCAGTTATATGGAAAGCAGTAAAATTCCTAAATTATTACAAATTGCACTCGGCCTTCCGAGGCATTAAAAATAGTAATTTAAAAACTGCTAAAAATCAACAAAAACAAAAAATAGAAAGTTTCCCGAAAAGGTCGGGCTGGCCAAATTGAGCAGCTTTCCGATTTGGCAACTTTCCAATTCTGTCTTTACGTCCTTTTTCGCACTCCCGAACACCCGAGCGGCAGCGGCGCCATTTGAAAGTAGGATTTTTTCCGTGTCGTTGGATCGGAAACCCTAATCTCAACAATATTTTTGTAATTTGATCCGATTATCTCTGCAAAATTGATAGATTTGTATAGGATTCGTGTCGGATGTCGATCCGCACTCTGGATTAGTCGGGGTTAGCACAAATGAGAATATTGAATAACGAAAATTGCTAGAAATGATGGTGGGATGAGAATGGTGGTGTAGGATCTTTAAAACATGGTTTGTGATTTTTAAAAAGAGACTTTTATACTAACAATAAGAACATGAAAATAAAGACAAGTTCCATTAATTCATTAATCCGAAAGTTATTACAATATTTGAATCAAATAAGCATAAAAACTAAACTAGAAAGCTAATAAAGAAAGTGATAGAGAAAAAAAAACAAGAGAGAGAGATGAAGAATGGCTAGAGATAGAGAAAAAGTATAAGGGAGAGAGAGAAGTAGAGAGAACAAGGGTTTGAGATAGAGAAAAACATAGTGGAGAGAGAAAGTGAGAAGAGAGAGAATCTTACCAACTTACTAATGGGAGAGGATGAGTAGCAAATAGGTAGGCCATAATCGTGAGCCCGACTACACCATGCTTGATGGCAATGAGTAGAGATCGCCGGAGATCTTGGCACTAGTGGGTGAGTTGATGGAGAGCATGTACGCTGGAGATGTGGTAGGTGGCCGTGATGGAGAAAGTGGGTGACGGCTGGTGTTGCTGGGAAGACAGCAACGTTTGGAGCTTTGAGATGGTGGTGCGTTGTTGCTTAAAAGAGACCGTGAGACTCACGATTTCAGGTCTGCCCGGAGTGGTGATTCATTGCAGCCACGGAAAGGTTGATCACCGGTGTGTTGCAGGGAAGCTTGATGGAGAAGAACATGGTGAGTTGTGGAACGTGGGAGGCGGCTGGGTGTGACTGTTGCTGGCCGTTGAGGCTTTGAGGGGCAGCACGACGTGGTGGCTCTCCTATTGAGGACGGCTCGGGGTGCTTGGTGGAGGCGCACTAGTCCGGTTGCTTGCTCTTGAGAGGGAGATATTGGATGAGGAGAGAGATGGGGGCAGCGTGCATTCAGAGGTGTGGTGAGGGTGGCTGGAATGCAAGGGGCATGGAAGGGAGAATACGGCTATGGGAGAGCAAGGGGGGTTGACGTGTTTGCAGGTTGCAGGCGGTGGGAAGAAGAGGGGCGGTGTTGCTGTTTGCAACACCAGAAACGGTGTGTGCAGCAGCGTGGAAGTGGTTGTAGTTGGTGGTGCGGCAAGAGGCGAATGGCAGGGCGGAGAAGGAGAAGTGGAGCAGGTTCGTGCGCGGTGCTCGCAGCTGTTGCTGGCCGGAGTTGCAGGCTGCACTCCGGTAGAAGACGCGAAGAAGATGACGAAGAAGAAGAAACGAAAAGAAGAAAAGAAGGAGAAGGAAGAGAGGAAAAGGTCGGGAATGGTTATCGGGGAGGAGAGAAGGAGATGGGAGAGGGATTAGGGTTCGAACGAACCCTTCTCCTTCCTCTTATAAAGCTCCCTATTTCCATTAATGGAAATAGGGTATTTTTTAAATAAAAAAAATATTTTTAATTTTTTTTTTTTTTTTTTTTTTTTTTTTTTTTTTTTTTTTTTTTTTTTTTTTTAAGTAAAATGCCACTTTTCTATGGGAATCTCCCCAATTAGTGGACCCCCCCATTTAATTAAAATTATTTTTGAAATTCGCGGGGTCCACTAACTGGTCGGACAGCGGGTCGATGCTGATGGGGCCCGGGCTACTGGCCCACATGGACTGATGATGTCCATCGTCTCACAAGATGATTGTGACGGGCATTCTGAAGGCGATCGGATGGATGGTGACTTGATTGGGACTCAGATTGGTAGATCGACGGATCTAGAGAGATCCAACGGTCCGATTGAAGATCCAACGGTCCGATGGAAGATCCAACGGTCAGAAAGCTAAGGAGATGAGATAGAGCCGATGGCAGGAGTTCTGGGGTTAGGTCAGTAGATTCGAGGACCGAGAGATGAAGAGAGAGAGAGAATAAGGAGAGATGAGAGAAAAAGTATCAAAAAAAATGGAAAAAAGCACTGGCGGAGGGTCTGGAACCCTGTTCTTCACTGTGACCATCCTCACGCTTCTCCAGTAGAGTCGACTATCATTCTTTGCTGACTCATGTGGCTTTAAACGCTTTGGTCCGTCTCTTGGTCATTGGCTCTCCGGCTCTCTTCGTTTCTTTGGGCCGACTTTATGGTCCTCTTATTCAGCCCATATTTGGCCCATATCTTCTAGTCATAGCATGTGGGCTCTTTAAGCTTTGATAATGGGCTTTCATGATCGATTTGGGCCCACAAGTCTTGAGAATCGTCCCATCGGGTTTCCTGCGACAGAAGAAGCGCGTAATGAGACTTTATCAGAACGGCTTATATCTAGACTTCCGAAAATGTGTTTAATGCATGCAATATACCATTTCGTCCAGAAAAGTGTGTTCTAACGCAACAGGAAGAGACTCTTACGTAGAAAAGTAGGTAAATAGAGTATTTTACGTGGAGAATGCAATAACGCTAAAAGGATAATTGCTTAAAATAAACACTTTTGAGCGAATATCACAACCCCAACCAGCATATTGCCAATCCTTGGCAATTAGATGCGAAATAAATGTGCTTAAAAGGGCTCTGCACATGCTACACCCTTTTTCATATTAGCTCCGGGAAAACACCGTTCGTCAAATCATTGAATTGATGCAAAAATAGTTACGTGGTCTATCGAAGAGTTGGAGAGTCTTGGCAAGACTACAGACTGATAATCAAGACCCAGAATAGTCAGACTCTGCGTGTGGTGGGTGCTCAACATTCTCATCATCCGACAGTAAAGATTTTCAGATCACCTCTAAGTTTTTATGCCTGACCTCAATCTCACAGTTTAGCACTCAGAATAGAATCACACAAGAAGGGTTTTTCTTCTTTTCTCTCAATTTATATGTGAGGAGATGTGTTGATATATGAAAGCAAAGATCTCACATATGTATTATTTGAAGGAAGGACATCCTTAACAGAAGAAGATCTCATGATTGGAATACCACTTCACTCGGGAACGTCAGATCAAACTCTATAGCTTCTCTTTCTCCAATCTCCACATTTTATGATCGTGCTATCCTAGAATCAAGTAGGACTTTCCTGGGTTGTAATGAGGCTTAGGTCAGGTGTAGAGAGATAAAGGAATACAGGATTTCAAAGATCTTGAGAGGATATTGCCATTTTCTTGAATTTTTCCTGCGACGTAACACCATTATCTGGTTTTTTTTTTTTTTTTCGTATTTTTCTCTTTTTCTTGATATTTCTGAGACTGCTCAATTTCTTTTCAGCTCTTCTTCATACTTTCTTTCTATATTTTGTTTTTGGCTTGAACCACTTTCTTTTCCTTTTGATTCTTCTTCTTTATTTTCTTTTCACGGTACACCCACATCAGTTATTCTTTTGTCCATCTCAAAATAAGGGTAGCCAGTCATGTTTCGTAGCTGGACTGGATTTTAGGTTGATGGGTTTGCAAGTAAAAGGCTTTTATAGAAAGGTTCAAGGGGCTTCTAGTGAAGTATAATTCAGGTGAGTAAAAAGGCTGAATGGTTCAGAAAAATGGCCTAAATCATTTTCTAGGGTTTGCACTATCATGTATACTGTCTTGACTGGATACAGAGAAGGTTCTGTCGTAGTAATCCAATGTTGATGTCGTTCCGAGTTCCATGATCGAAGCAAAAGATAATGAGATCTCTCAACGAATATTGCGGGCATGAAGAATAGTGAGTCATCTTGTGACTCAGGATTATTGTATAACTCTCCGAAATGATTAAAGGCTCGAAAGCTACTGGGTTAGGTCTCCACAATTCTTCTCACAGGATCTCTAGAATTTCCAAACTTAGGATGAACTCTGATGTTGATAGTGTACAATTGTGCCGAATCTGATTTTTTCTAAGTTTTCAAACCTCTGTAGTCACACTTGATTGACTCAACGCTAACTTTAAACAAAAAGTGACATCCTCAATACTGACTTAACGGAGGTTTTCAGCTAATCAAAGTCAGGGTATTTGACACATTTTTTGAAATTCTAGAAAACTTTTGGAGAACATCGGAAATCACCCCAAAAACAACATTTTTTTTTTTTTTTTTTTTTTTTTTTTTTTATCAAAATGAAGACATGAGTTTTGGTAAATACCCCACCCCCAACCAAAATACAGCACCGTCCTCGGTGCTCATGACCGGGACATAAAATGATAACAAATCAATGATGATGATGCAAAGATTCAGGAAGGATGTTACCAAGTCGGCAAGAAACTCGACAGTGGTGTGGTACCTGATGATCGGAAGAATGATTGTACCTGCATTTTCCAGAGATATAACAGTAATAACAAATGCATGAGACTCATGTACTCTAGGAATACCGGAATTGCCTTTCCGAAAGCGCTAAGTTTTACGTCTTCAAGCCAGACATGACGGGGGTGACAGGCACCCCCAACCAAGTTTGGAGCACAGGAGACCTGAGTAGATCATCAGTCGACATAGGTAGGATCGATGAGATCGATCTCAAAAGTCTGAATGAACATTACGTCAAGTTCATGGAACTGTTTTAGACGCTGCCCATTGACCTGAAAAGAGGAGTGATCCTTGGGATCCTCAATAGTGATTGCCCCAAAGGGTGTGACTGCGGTGACCGTATACGGACCGGTCCACCTAGATTTCAGTTTCCCAGGGAAGAGATGAAGACGAGAATTATAAAGAAGGACCTTCTGTCCTGGATGGAACTCTTTCCTGAGGATGCTCTTGTCATGTATCCACTTCATTTTGGCTTTGTAATTCTTGGACAAGTTGTAGGCATCATTTCTGAGTTCTTCTAACTCATTCATTTGAAGTTTTCGCTCTTCCCCTGCAGATTCGAGGTCGAAGTTGAGTTTCTTAATGGCCCATAGGGCACGATGTTCAATCTCTACCGGTAGATGACAAGGTTTCCCAAAGACCAGACGATAGGGAGACATATTGAGTGGGGTCTTGTAGGCGGTTCTGTATGCCCATAAAGCATCAGTGAGACGAGTAGACCAGTCTTTACGTGTGGTATGACTGTCTTCTCCAAGATTTGCTTGATCTGACGATTAGAAACCTCCACTTGACCACTAGTCTGCGGATGATAAGCTAGGGCAACCTTGTGGGTTACCCCATACTTTTTCATTAATTCTCGAATATCCTATTGCAGAAATGGGTTGCCCCCATCACTAATGATGGCCTTAGGGGCACCGAATCTAGCGAAGATGAACTCCTTTAGGAATTTGACCACCACTTTGTGGTCATTGGTCTTGGTGGAATGGCTTCTATCCATTTGGATACATAGTCTAACCGCGAGGAGAATATACTCAAAACATATGAAATGGGAAAGGGGCCCCTGAAATCGATGCCCCAAATGTCAAATATTTCATCGACCTGGAAGGTTGGGAGTTAGGGGCATCATGTTCCTCTGGAGATGCGGCCTAGATGCGTGGCAATTAGGACAGGTTTTGCTGTAGATATGGGCATCTTTAAATAATGTGGGCCAGTAGAATCCGCATTGCAGCACTTTTTCTGCAGTCTTCTTAGTGCTGAAATGACCACCACAAGGTTTGGTCATGACAGCAGGACAAGATATTGAGTTGGTCTGACTCAGGGAGACACAGAGACGAATGATCTGGTCAGGACAGTATTTATACAAATAAGGGTCATCCAAGAGTAGTACTTAACTCTTGCTAGAATTGGCTTTTGTCACTGTTTGACCAGTGTGAAGGCATTCTTCGGTGGCAAGGGTAGTTGACAATGTCAGCATACCAAGGATTAACAGAGATGGCGAACAGTTGTTCGTCTGAAAGGTTTTCAGGGATGGGCTGGGGTGTCGAAGGATGACTCTAAGTCAGTCTAGACAAGTGATCAGCCACATACATTTCTCAGTTCCTTTCTTATCCTTAATCTCGAGGTCGAATTCCTGCAGTAAGAGAATCCATCGAATTAATCGAGGTTGGTTTCCTTTTTCGACATGAGGTAACGAAGGGCTGCATGATCATGTGTACACAACCACCTTAGTGGCTAAGAGGTACTGACGGAATTTATCAAGGGCGAAGACTTACCGCCAGGAGTTCTTTTCTCAGTGGTGGAGTAATTCATTTGGGCAGAGGTTAAGAGTTTTGCTCGCGAGTAGATCACGTGTGACCTTTTGTCAACTCTCTGCCCTAGAACAGCGCCTAACGCGTAGTCAGAAGCATCGCACATTACCTCGAAAGGTAGAGTCCAAATCCGGGGGAACGGATAATGGGCGCAGTAGTGAGCTCAGATTTGAGACGCTCAAATGCCTTGACAACAGTCAGCATTAAAGTCGAAAGGACTATCTTAGCCAGAAGATGGGACAGAGGTCGAGCGATTTGAGAGAAGTCCTTGATGAATTCGCCTATAGAATCCTCCGTGTCCCAAAAAGGATCGGATGTCCACGTACGGACTTAGGATGGGCAAGGTCGAGATGATATCGATTTTAGCTTTGTCGACCTCAATGCCCTGATGGGAAATGACATGTCCCAAACAATGCCCTCTTCACCATGAAGTGGCATTTCTCCAATTGAGGACAAGTCGCTTGTCCTGACAGCGTTGAAGTACCAGCCCTAGATGGTTCAGGACAGTCATCAAAGGATGACCCAAAAACTGAGAAGTCGTCCATAAAGACTTCGAGAATTTTTCCACCATGTCAGAGAATATACTCATCATACACCTTTGAAAGGTTGCGGGTGCATTGCAGAGGCCAAAGGGCATGCGCTTGTAGGCAAAAGTGCCAAAGGGACAAGTGAAGGTTGTCTTCTCGTGATCCTCAGGGGCGATTGGTATTTGATTATACCCTGAGTAACCATCGAGGAAGCAGTAATAGGAGTGACCTGCTATCTCTCCAACATTTGGGTTCTATGAAGGGTAAAGGAAAATGGTCCTTCCTCGTGTTGGTGTTGAGTCGTCGGTAATCGATGCAGACTCTCCACCCTTTCTTCAGGCGCTGGGTTACCATTTCTTTGTTCTCATTTTCCACAACTGTGAATCCTGCCTTTTTAGGGACGACATGAATAGGACTCACCCATTTGCTATCGGAGATGGGGTAAATGATACCCGCATCTAACAGTTTAAGGACCTCGTCCCGGACTACATCCTTCAAGACGGGGTTCAACCTCCTCTGGTGTTCTCGAGAGGTTTTGGATTCATCCTCGAGATAGATGTGATGTTGGCACACCGAGGGGTCTATGCCACGAATATCATCTATAGTCCAACCTATCGCAGATTTGTGCTCGTTGAGCAGCTCGAGAAGTTTCTTACGTTCACTCTCAGACAAAGCGGAAGCAATAATGACAGGGTAGGTTTCCTTAGGACCAAGATAGGCATAGGAAAGATCTGTGGGAAGAGGCTTAAGCTCCAATTTTGGAGCAGATGGAGTAGAAATAGGTGTCACAGAAGACACGGATTGAAGAGGTTTGACTTCAGTAGATAAAGGAGGATGGGTTCTCTGGCCATGTTATCAGAGGCTCGAACTCGATGAGAGGAGCGGGGATCTCTATCAGTGGAGCAGTCTCCAAAAGATCATTGAGATCAGAAATAGCTGACTCTGTTGCAAAGTCAGCTCCAAAGTGTTCTAGGACACTGCTTAAGAATATCTTCGGTGGAGTCCGGGATTTGACTCTCAACGGCACACATTTCATCGGTCACTTCGCGATTCGGCATCTTGTTGCATTAAACGAAAGATGTTGACCTCAGCTTTGAGGTTACCAAAAGCAATGGACATGTTTCCGTCCCGGCACCCGATGTGTGCTTTCGCGGTGGCAAGGAATGGACGGCCTAAGATGACCGGAATGCGGTTATCCTGGACACGGCTCGGTGTCGAGAATGATAAAGTCCACAGGAAGTAAAAGTCAGCGACTTTTACTAGGACATCCTCAATGATTCCTCTTGGAATCTTGATGGACTGATCAGCCAATTTCAGGGTGACATTGGTAGGCTTCATATCTTTCAGTCCTAACTGCTGATATACCGAGAATGGTATGAGGTTAACGCTAGCCCCTAAATCTAGCAAGGCAGTGCAACTAAAGTTGTCTCCAATTTCACATTGGACAGTCGGGCTACCTGGATCCTTGTGTTTGATCACACTATTGCGTTGAATGAACGCGGTAGCTTTTTCGGCCAAGAAGGCAGCTTTGGGTACATGCGTACGCCGCTTAACTGTGCACAAGTCCTTGAGGAATTTGGCATAGGAGGGGATTTGCTTGATAGCAGAAAGGAATGGGATATTGATCTGGACATCTTTAAAGACGTCTAAGATCTCTGAGAATTGTTGATCCCGCTTATCTTGGACAAGTCTGTCCGGGAAGGGAGGCTTTACTCGACAAATGGATTTGTCTTTAGCCTTGGATTTCTGCACAGGGATATCTGATGTTGGTGCAGAGGTGGAAGCAGAGGTAGGATTAGGACTAGTTTCCTCTGTGCGAGTGATGGGTGCCGGAGATGGCACCGGTGGTGGTTGGACTCCCATGTCCACAGTTTTTCCAGATCGTAGGGTGGTTACAGCTTGCACCTCCCCTTGACACTTCTCATTCTGGCTTTGAGATTGGGATCCGATCTCATATACTGCCCTTTGGCATTTCCTTTAGGGTTGGCAATGGGTTGGCTAGGAAAGATCCTTAGCTTTCTCAGCTTCCAGTTACCTAAGCGTTGCTCTAGACGAAGCATGGATTGCTGTTGCTGTTGCTCTAGGCGTTGCATAGATTGTTGTTGCTGAGTAATGAGTTGAGCTAGAAGGTCTTCGATACCAGATTTGGGGACCGACTGTTGGGGAACAGCTAAAGGGAGCTGAGGCACCAATTCGCGACTCGAGCTCATTGGGGCATTATAGTTATAGGCTGGAGAATTAGTTGGGACAATCGGTTGGTTCTGAAAGTTCTGGGGAACTCTTTGCTGATTCTGAAATGTGCTTGATTGTCCAGAGTATTGACCCTGTTGGAATTGCTGGTTCTGAGTAGATGGGTACTGATTCTGCTGGTACTGACCCTGATTGAATTGCCTATTGGGTTGATTGAACCCAGGAGGATACATGCCCTGAGGTTGACGTGGAGGTTGAGCTTGTGGTTGAGTAGACTGAGGCCTCCAAGAGAAGTTAGGGTGGTTTCTCGTGTCCGGATGATAAGATTGACTATACGAGTTCTGAGTGGGTGGTTTGTATGTGCTGAAAGCACAAACTTCTTCCTGAAGAGGATTAGACCATCCTTCATTCAAAGGACAATGCTCAGTAGTATGGGAGGGTTGCAGACAGAGGGTGCAGGATTCCATAGGGCTCTCGTGTCCCACATGCATGACTGGGGTAGATTGTTGAGTAGGCTTTTGTACAGACACAGCCAGTGCCGAGACTGACTTGCTCAACTCTTGAATGACTGATCGAAGCTCAGTATCAGCTGTAGCATCATGTCCCTTGGTTGTCCTTTGGACCGAAGTGGTTCGACTAAACTCTGAGTCAGTCGTCCAATGTTGAGAGTTTTCTCCTAACTCTCCCAAGAATTTGTATGCATCGGTCGGAGTTTGGTGCAGGAATTTTCCTTGGCACATGACTCTACCATGGTCCGGGACTCATCAGTAAGTCCCTTATAGAAGACGTGGACAAGATTGCCCTTGTCGATGCTATGGTGGGGACACTTAGTCAGGTAGTCTTGGAATCTATCCCACGCTTCAAAAAATTTCTCATCGGACTTTGTCGAAAGTCCTGATGAGTTGCTTCATTTGGTTGGTCCGAGTCATGGGGTAGAATTTAGACATGAATTTGCCCACCAACTCTTTCCAACTGCTGATTGAATCAGCGGGTAAGGAGTAGAGCCAATCTGAGGCTCGGTCTTTGAGCGAGAATGGGAAAACTCGCAGACGGACATTGTCATCATCGAGGTTCTGATTCTTGAAAAGTAGGATGACATGTTGGAATTCCCTAATATGGGAATATGGGTCTTCTCTTGGGAGACCACGAAAGGTTGGCAGCATTTGGATCGTCTGTGGCCTGATCTCAAATGTACCGCCGTAGTAGGTGGGAGAACAATGCAAGTGGGCGGATTGGCAGAGATAGGAGCGAACGTCTCGATAAGAGGTCGTTCGACTGCCATGACTACAAAGGTAGTAGTACTGGGGGAGGCGGGTGGGGAAAGAGATGGGGAAGAATTCAGTGGAGGATCCACTGTAGGGACGTGAATCTCAGATCGAACCAAGCGTTTGTTCGGACGATTCCAAACGGGCATACGCGAATGAGGCAAGCTCTATACTTGGCAAAAAGTTGCCAGAGAGGAACACTATCCTAAATGATGCACACCAAGCACAGATAATCCTATTCTAAGCAATCAGGATATATTTTAGGAATTATCTTTGTTAGTTTTGGGGTTAGAGTAGATTATGACAGTGGGCGGACCACTGGTTTATCTTTTAACCGCCGGACTAACTGTTTTGCACTCAGAGGTTCTCACCAGGCTACACTCTTCAGAGCGAATCCTTTAGTACTAACTCTAGTTAACAACAAGGCAATCCGAAGCCTAGACAGACGTGCGGCACAATGGCTGACTTAAGTACGTCCCAGACTAACCGGATTGGTCAAGTGTATAAGAAGAGTGTTCCCTCGGGTTAAGCTAGGGTTGGTGCGTGTTCCTAGTCCACACGTAACTAACCGCCGAATAGTCCAAGATGCCACGTCGAGCTCAGTGTACTTGAGTAGCAGGGACTTATGGGTGTGTTAGACAACAGGGACCCGCGCTCGTGGTCTTATTTCGATTGGATGTTAAGCGGGTTCGCTTTGCGTGGATTTTTCCTCGAACACCGGGCTAATTGGCTCTACTTCTTGATTCTTTTTAATTAAATGGATCCTTGGGATCAAATCAGTGGAATGATGAGGTGGGTGATGAAATCCCACCAGTTTCAATTTGGAGCTGGGTCTGCTCTCTTGATTGATTAACGGCCACTCCACGCAAGTCGAAGAATATGGATGCGAAAGCAAATAGACAAGCGGCAATGATGCACCCAATATGCTCTGTATCGCACTCAAGGCGAGGATAGAGACTTACCTCCCGTGGGCCACGCCACGGGGTCTCCTCCGTGGGTTAGAGAGGGGTATCCTAATGGGCTTGGGCCCGACTCCACCTCTTTGAGCTTTCGCTCTCTACCCACACTGGATCGTGTTCCTGCAGAAAAGTTAGATCGCACGGTCTAGGTATGTGGGATTCTATTTGGAAGATCCTTGCCTTTTTAGGGTTCACTGAACAAGCACTGATTTAGGCAAGTTTTTGAATTAGTTTCCAAATTCGAGATGGGTTAAAATTTAGGAATTCCCAGATTGGAAAATACCTAGATTGGAAAGTTTCCCGAACTGTGGAGATCTTCCAAGAAAGATTTGATTGCGATATCCCTTACAATTTTGGAAAATTTCCCAAAATTAAAATTCTGCTAGATTTGGGGCGTTTCCTTTTGCAGACTTTTCCAAATTCGGAAGATTTCTAAAGATAGAAATTCTTCTAAAGAGGAAACTTCTAAGAGGGGAAACCCTAATTAAGCAGAGTTCAAGATTTTTGAATCTTTCCAAAAATCGCAAATCCTTGATTGGTGATTTCTAAAAATCTGCAGAATATAAAACCCTAATTTTTTTGAATTTTGAATTTTTATTTTTTTGGTATTTTCACTTAATCTAGGGTTTCTAAAAAACCCTAGAACAAGATCTAGCAGTTATATGGAAAGCAATAAAATTCCTAAATTATTACAAATTGCACTCGGCCTTCCGAGGCATTAAAAATAGTAATTTAAAAACTGCTAAAAATCACAAAAACAAAAAATAGAAAGTTTCCCGAAAAGGTCGGGCTGTCCAAATTGAGCAGCTTTCCGATTTAGCAACTTTCCAATTCCGTCTTTACGTCCTTTTTCGCACTCCCGAACACCCGAGCGGCAGCGGCGCCATTTGAAAGTAGGATTTTTTTCCGCGTCGTTGGATACGGAAACCCTAATCTCAACAATATTTTTGTAATTTGATCCGATTATCCTGCAAAATTGATAGATTTGTATAGGGATTCGTGTCGGATGTCGATCCGCACTCTGGATTAGTCGGGTTAGCACAAATGAGAATATTGAATAACGAAAATTGCTAGAAATGATGATGGGATGAGAATGGTGGTGTAGGATCTTTAAAACATGGTTTGTGATTTTTTAAAAAGAGACTTTTATACTAACAATAAGAACACGAAAAAAAGACAAGTTCCATTAATTCATTAATCCGAAAGTTATTACAATATTTGAATCAAAATAAGCAATAAAAACTAAACTAGAAAGCTAATAAAGAAAGTGATAGAGAAAAAAAAAACAAGAGAGAGAGATGAAGAATGGCTAGAGATAGAGAGAAAGTATAAGGGAGAGAGAGAAGTAGAGAGAACAAGGGTTTGAGATAGAGAAAAACATAGTGGAGAGAGAAAGTGAGAAGAGAGAGAATCTTACCAACTTACTAATGGGAGAGGATGAGTAGCAAATAGGTAGGCCATAATCGTGAGCCCGACTACACCATGCTTGATGGCAATGAGTAGAGATCGCCGGAGATCTTGGCACTAGTGGGTGGAGTTGATGGAGAGCATGTACGCTGGAGATGTGGTAGGTGGCCGTGATGGAGAAAAGTGGGGTGACGGCTGGTGTTGCTGGGAAGACAGCAACGTTTGGAGCTTTGAGATGGTGGTGCGTTGTTGCTTAAAGAGACCGTGAGACTCACGATTTCAGGTCTGCCCGGAGTGGTGATTCATTGCAGCCACGGAAAGGTTGATCACCGGTGTGTTGCAGGGAAGCTTGATGGAGAAGAACATGGTGAGTTGTGGAACGTGGGAGGCGGCTGGGTGTGACTGTTGCTGGCCGTTGAGGCTTTGAGGGGCAGCACGACGTGGTGGCTCTCCTATTGAGGACGGCTCGGGGTGCTTGGTGGAGGCGCACTAGTCCGGTTGCTTGCTCTTGAGAGGGAGATATTGGATGAGGAGAGAGATGGGGGCAGCGTGCATTCAGAGGTGTGGTGAGGGTGGCTGGAATGCAAGGGGCATGGAAGGGAGAATACGGCTATGGGAGAGCAAGGGGGTTGACGTGTTGCAGGTTGCAGGCGGTGGAAGAAGAGGGGCGGTGTTGCTGTTTGCAACACCAGAAACGGTGTGTGCAGCAGCGTGGAAGTGGTGTAGTTGGTGGTGCGGCAAGAGGCGAATGGCAGGGCGGAGAAGGAGAAGTGGAGCAGGTTCGTGCGCGGTGCTCGCAGCTGTTGCTGGCCGGAGTTGCAGGCTGCAACTCCGGTAGAAGACGCGAAGAAGATGACGAAGAAGAAGAACGAAAAGAAGAAAAAGAAGGAGAAGGAAGAGAGGAAAAGGTCGGGAATGGTTATCGGGGAGGAGAGAAGGAGATGGGAGAGGGATTAGGGTTCGAACGAACCCTTCTCCTTCCTCTTATAAAGCTCCCTATTTCCATTAATGGAAATAGGGTATTTTTTAAATAAAAAAAATATTTTTTAATTTTTTTTTTTTTTTTTTTTTTTTTTTTTTTTTTTTTTTTTTTTTTTTTTTAAGTAAAATGCCACTTTTCTATGGGGAATCTCCCCAATTAGTGGACCCCCCATTTAATTAAAATTATTTTTGAAATTCGCGGGGTCCACTAACTGGTCGGACAGCGGGTCGATGCTGATGGGCCCGGCTACTGGCCCACATGGACTGATGATGTCCATCGTCTCACAAGATGATGTGACGGGCATTCTGAAGGCGATCGGATGGATGGTGACTTGATTGGGACTCAGATTGGTAGATCGACGGATCTAGAGAGATCCAACGGTCCGATTGAAGATCCAACGGTCCGATGGAAGATCCAACGGTCAGAAAGCTAAGGGAGATGAGATAGAGCCGATGGGCAGGAGTTCTGGGGTTAGGTCAGTAGATTCGAGGACCGAGAGATGAAGAGAGAGAGAGAATAAGGAGAGATGAGAGAAAAAGTATCAAAAAAAATGGAAAAAAGCACTGGCGGAGGGTCTGGAACCCTGTTCTTCACTGTGACCATCCTCACGCTTCTCCAGTAGAGTCGACTATCATTCTTTGCTGACTCATGTGGCTTTAAACGCTTTGGTCCGTCTCTTGGTCATTGGCTCTCCGGCTCTCTTCGTTCTTTGGGCCGACTTTATGGTCCTCTTATTCAGCCCATATTTGGCCCATATCTTCTAGTCATAGCATGTGGGCTCTTTAAGCTTTGATAATGGGCTTTCATGATCGATTTGGGCCCACAAGTCTTGAGAATCGTCCCATCGGGTTTCCTGCGACAGAAGAAGCGCGTAATGAGACTTTATCAGAACGGCTTAATATCTAGACTTCCGAAAATGTGTTTAATGCATGCAAATATACCATTTCGTCCAGAAAAGTGTGTTCTACGCAACAGAAGAGACTCTTACGTAGAAAAGTAGGTAAATAGAGTATTTTACGTAGGAGAATGCAATAACGCTAAAAGGATAATTGCTTAAAATAAGCACTTTTGAGCGAATATCAATTCCGAAGGCTATAACTTGTGACTTTTTCGCAACCCGACCTCGTAATTGGACTCAAACTCTTCCATTACTATTGTTGCAACACATTTGAAATGTTGAAACAAGATTCGTGACAGTCAAAACAAGTTAGCTCCATCCGTGCGTCAACGTCTCAAATTGGACACAGTTTGTGTGTTACATTCTGAAGCCTATAACTTGTGACTTTTTCGCAACCGGACGTCGTAATTAGACTCGAATTCTTCCATTACAATTGTTTCAACACATTTGAAGTGTTGGAACAAGATTTATGACTGTCGAAACAAGTTAGCTCCATCCGTGCGTCAACGTCTCAAATTGGACTCAGTTTGTGTGTTACATTCCGAAGCCTATAACTTGTGACTTTTTCGCAACCGGACCTCGTAATTGGACTCAAACTCTTCTATTACTATTGTTTCAACACATTTGAAGTGTTGGGACAAGATTTATGACTGTCGAAACAAGCTAGCTCCATCCGTGCGTCAACTTCTCAAAATGGACACAGTTTGTCTGTTACTTTCCGAAGCCTATAACTTGTGACTTTTTCGCAATCGGACCTCGTAATTTGACTCAAACTCTTCCATTATTATTGTTTCAACACATTTGAGGTATTGGAACAAGATTCGGGATAGGCGAAATAACTTAGCTCCATCCGTACGTCAACGTCTCAAATTGGACTCAGTTTGTGTGTTAGATTCCGAAGCCTATAACTTGTGACTTTTTCGCAACCGGACCTCGTAATTGGACTCAAAGTCTTCCATTACTATTCTTGCAACACATTTGAAGTGTTGAAACAAGATTCGTGACAGTCAAAACAAGTTAGCTCCATCCGTGCGTCAACGTCTCAATTGGACTCAGTTTGTGTGTTACATTCCGAAGCCTATAACTTGTGACTTTTTCGCGACCGGACCTCGTAATTGGACTCAAACTCTTCCATTACTACTGTTTCAACACATTTGAAGTGTTGGAACAAGATTTATGCCTGTCGAAACCAGTTAGCTCCATCTGTGTGTCAACGTCTCAAATTGGACTCAGTTTGTGTGTCACATTCCGAAGCCTATAACTTGTGACTTTTTCGCGACCGGACCTCGTAATTAGACTCGAATTCTTCCATTACTATTGTTTCAACACATTTGAAGTGTTGGAATAAGATTCGGGACATTCGAAACAAGTTAGCTCCAACCGTGCGTCAACGTCTCAAATTGGACTCTGTTTGTGTGTTACATTCCGAAGCCTATAACTTGTGACTTTTTCGCAACCGGACCTCGTAATTGGACTCAAACTCTTCCATTACTATTGTTGCAACACATTTGAAATGTTGAAACAAGATTCGTGACAGTCAAAACAGTTAGCTCCATCCGTGCGTCAACGTCTCAAATTGGACACAGTTTGTGTGTTACATTCTGAAGCCTATAACTTGTGACTTTTTCGCAACCGGACCTCGTAATTAGACTCGAATTCTTCCATTACAATTGTTTCAACACATTTGAAGTGTTGGAACAAGATTTATGACTGTCGAAACAAGTTAGCTCCATCTGTGTGTCAACGTCTCAAATTGGACTCAGTTTGTGTGTTACATTACGAAGCCTATAACTTGTAACTTTTTCGCAACCGGACCTCGTAATTGGACTCAAACTCTTCTATTACTATTGTTTCAACACATTTGAAGTGTTGGGACAAGATTTATGACTGTCGAAACAAGCTAGCTCCATCCGTGCGTCAACTTCTCAAAATGGACACAGTTTGTCTGTTACTTTCCGAAGCCTATAACTTGTGACTTTTTCGCAATCGGACCTCGTAATTGGACTCAAACTCTTCCATTATTATTGTTTCAACACATTTGAAGTATTGGAACAAGATTAGGGATAGGCGAAACAACTTAGCTCCATCCGTACGTCAACGTCTCAAATTGGACTCAGTTTGTGTGTTACATTCCGAAGCCTATAACTTGTGACTTTTTCGCAACCGAACCTCGTAATTGGACTCAAAGTCTTCCATTACTATTCTTGCAACACATTTGAAGTGTTGAAACAAGATTCGTGAGAGTCAAAACAAGTTAGCTCCATCCGTGCGTCAACGTCTCAAATTGGACTCAGTTTGTGTGTTACATTCCGAAGCCTATAACTTGTGACTTTTTCGCAACCGGACCTCGTAATTAGACTCGAATTCTTCCATTACAATTGTTTCAACATATTTGAAGTGTTGGAACAAGATTTATGACTGTCGAAACAAGTTAGCTCCATCCGTGCGTCAACGTCTCAAATTGGACTCAGTTTGTGTGTTACATTCCGAAGCCTATAACTTGTGACTTTTTCGCGACCGGACCTCGTAATTGGACTCAAACTCTTCCATTACTACTGTTTCAACACATTTGAAGTGTTGGAACAAGATTTATGCCTGTCGAAACCAGTTAGCTCCATCTGTGTGTCAACGTCTCAAATTGGACTCAGTTTGTGTGTCACATTCCGAAGCCTATAACTTGTGACTTTTTCGCGACCGGACCTCGTAATTAGACTCGAATTCTTCCATTACTATTGTTTCAACACATTTGAAGTGTTGGAATAAGATTCGGGACATTCGAAACAAGTTAGCTCCAACCGTGCGTCAACGTCTCAAATTGGACTCTGTTTGTGTGTTACATTCCGAAGCCTATAACTTGTGACTTTTTCGCAACCGGACCTCGTAATTGGACTCAAACTCTTCCATTACTATTGTTGCAACACATTTGAAATGTTGAAACAAGATTCGTGACAGTCAAAACAAGTTAGCTCCATCCGTGCGTCAACGTCTCAAATTGGACACAGTTTGTGTGTTACATTCTGAAGCCTATAACTTGTGACTTTTTCGCAACCGGACCTCGTAATTAGACTCGAATTCTTCCATTACAATTGTTTCAACACATTTGAAGTGTTGGAACAAGATTTATGACTGTCGAAACAAGTTAGCTCCATCTGTGTGTCAACGTCTCAAATTGGACTCAGTTTGTGTGTTACATTACGAAGCCTATAACTTGTAACTTTTTCGCAACCGGACCTCGTAATTGGACTCAAACTCTTCTATTACTATTGTTTCAACACATTTGAAGTGTTGGGACAAGATTTATGACTGTCGAAACAAGCTAGCTCCATCCGTGCGTCAACTTCTCAAAATGGACACAGTTTGTCTGTTACTTTCCGAAGCCTATAACTTGTGACTTTTTCGCAATCGGACCTCGTAATTGGACTCAAACTCTTCCATTATTATTGTTTCAACACATTTGAAGTATTGGAACAAGATTCGGGATAGGCGAAACAACTTAGCTCCATCCGTACGTCAACGTCTCAAATTGGACTCAGTTTGTGTGTTACATTCCGAAGCCTATAACTTGTGACTTTTTCGCAACCGAACCTCGTAATTGGACTCAAAGTCTTCCATTACTATTCTTGCAACACATTTGAAGTGTTGAAACAAGATTCGTGAGAGTCAAAACAAGTTAGCTCCATCCGTGCGTCAACGTCTCAAATTGGACTCAGTTTGTGTGTTACATTCCGAAGCCTATAACTTGTGACTTTTTCGCAACCGGACCTCGTAATTAGACTCCAATTCTTCCATTACAATTGTTTCAACATATTTGAAGTGTTGGAACAAGATTTATGACTGTCGAAACAAGTTAGCTCCATCCGTGCGTCAACGTCTCAAATTGGACTCAGTTTGTGTGTTACATTCCGAAGCCTATAACTTGTGACTTTTTCGCGACCGGACCTCGTAATTGGACTCAAACTCTTCCATTACTACTGTTTCAACACATTTGAAGTGTTGGAACAAGATTTATGCCTGTCGAAACCAGTTAGCTCCATCTGTGTGTCAACGTCTCAAATTGGACTCAGTTTGTGTGTCACATTCCGAAGCCTATAACTTGTGACTTTTTCGCGACCGGACCTCGTAATTAGACTCGAATTCTTCCATTACTATTGTTTCAACACATTTGAAGTGTTGGAATAAGATTCGGGACATTCGAAACAAGTTAGCTCCAACCGTGCGTCAACGTCTCAAATTGGACTCTGTTTGTGTGTTACATTCCGAAGCCTATAACTTGTGACTTTTTCGCAACCGGACCTCGTAATTGGACTCAAACTCTTCCATTACTATTGTTGCAACACATTTGAAATGTTGAAACAAGATTCGTGACAGTCAAAACAAGTTAGCTCCATCCGTGCGTCAACGTCTCAAAATGGACACAGTTTGTGTGTTACATTCTGAAGCCTATAACTTGTGACTTTTTCGCAACCGGACCTCGTAATTAGACTCGAATTCTTCCATTACAATTGTTTCAACACATTGAAGTGTTGGAACAAGATTTATGACTGTCGAAACAAGTTAGCTCCATCTGTGTGTCAACGTCTCAAATTGGACTCAGTTTGTGTGTTACATTACGAAGCCTATAACTTGTAACTTTTCGCAACAGGACCTCGTAATTGGACTCAAACTCTTCTATTACTATTGTTTCAACACATTTGAAGTGTTGGGACAAGATTTATGACTGTCGAAACAAGCTAGCTCCATCCGTGCGTCAACTTCTCAAAATGGACACAGTTTGTCTGTTACTTTCCGAAGCCTATAACTTGTGACTTTTTCGCAATCGGACCTCGTAATTGGACTCAAACTCTTCCATTATTATTGTTTCAACACATTTGAAGTATTGGAACAAGATTCGGGATAGGCGAAACAACTTAGCTCCATCCGTACGTCAACGTCTCAAATTGGACTCAGTTTGTGTGTTACATTCCGAAGCCTATAACTTGTGACTTTTTCGCAACCGGACCTCGTAATTGGACTCAAAGTCTTCCATTACTATTCTTGCAACACATTTGAAGTGTTGAAACAAGATTCGTGAGAGTCAAAACAAGTTAGCTCCATCCGTGCGGCAACGTCTCAAATTGGACTCAGTTTGTGTGTTACATTCCGAAGCCTATAACTTGTGACTTTTTCGCAACCGGACCTCGTAATTAGACTCGAATTCTTCCATTACAATTGTTTCAACATATTTGAAGTGTTGGAACAAGATTTATGACTGTCGAAACAAGTTAGCTCCATCCGTGCGTCAACGTCTCAAATTGGACTCAGTTTGTGTGTTACATTCCGAAGCCTATAACTTGTGACTTTTTCGCAATCGAATCCTCGTAATTGGACTCAAACTCTCCATTATTATTGTTTCAACACATTTAAAGTATTGGAACAAGATTCGGGATAGGCGAAACAAGTTAGCTCCATCCGTGCGTCAACGTTTCAAATTGGACTCAGTTTGTGTGTTACATTCCGAAGCCTATAACTTGTGGCTTTTTTCGCAACCGGACCTCGTAATTGGAGTCAAAGTCTTCCATTACTATTCTTGCAACACATTTGAAGTGTTGAAACAAGATTCGTGACAGTCAAAACAAGTTAGCTCCATCCGTGCGTCAACGTCTCAAATTGGACTCAGTTTGTGTGTTACATTCCGAAGCCTATAACTTGTGACTTTTTCGCAACCGGACCTCGTAATTAGACTCTAATTCTTCCATTACAATTGTTTCAACACATTTGAAGTGTTGGAACAAGATTTATGACTGTCGAAACCAGTTAGCTCCATCTGTGTGTCAACGTCTCAAATTGTACTCAGTTTGTGTGTCACATTCCGAAGCCTATAACTTGTGACTTTTTCGCGACCGGACCTCGTAATTAGACTCGAATTCTTCCATTACTATTGTTTCAACACATTTCAAGTGTTGGAATAAGATTCGGGACATTCGAAACAAGTTAGCTCCAACCGTACGTCAACGTCTCAAATTGGACTCTGTTGTGTGTTACATTCCGAAGCCTATAAACTTGTGACTTTTTCGCAACCGGACCTCGTAATTGGACTCAATGTCTTCCATTACTATTGTTGCAACACATTTGAAGTGTTGAAACAAGATTCGTGACAGTCAAAACAAGTTAGCTCCATCCGTGCGTCAACGTCTCAAATTGGACTCAGTTTGTGTGTTACATTCCGAAGCCTATAACTAGTGACTTTTTCGCAACCGGACCTCGTAATTAGACTCGAATTCTTCCATTATAATTGTTTCAACACATTTGAAGTGTTGGAACAAGATTTATGACTGTCGAAACAAGTTAGCTCCATCTGTGTGTCAACGTCTCAAATTGGACTCAGTTTGTGTGTTACATTCCGAAGCCTATAACTTGTGACTTTTTCGCGACGGACCTCGGAATGGACTCAAACTCTTGCATTACTATTGTTTCAACACATTTGATGTGTTGGAACAAGATTTATGACTGTCGAAACAAGTTAGCTCCATCCGTGCGTCAACGTCTCAAATTGGACTCAGTTTGTCTGTTACATTCCGAAGCCTATAACTTGTGACTTTTTCGCAATCGGACCTCATAATTGGACTCAAACTCTTCCATTATTATTGTTTCAACACATTTGAAGTATTGGAACAAGATTCGGGATAGGCGAAACAACTTAGCTCCATCCGTACGTCAACGCCTCAAATTGGACTCAGTTTGTGTGTTACATTCCGAAGCCTATAACTTGTGACTTTTTCGCAACCGGACCTCGTAATTGGACTCAAAGTCTTCCATTACTATTGTTGCAACACATTTGAAGTGTTGAAACAAGATTCGTGACAGTCAAAACAAGTTAGCTCCATCCGTGCGTCAACGTCTCAAACTGGACTCAGTTTGTGTGTTACATTCCGAAGCCTATAACTTGTGACTTTTTCGCAACCGGACCTCGTAATTAGACTCGAATTCTTCCATTACAATTGTTTCAACACATTTGAAGTGTTGGAACAAGATTTATGACTGTCGAAACAAGTTAGCTCCATCCGTGCGTCAACGTCTCAAATTGGACTCAGTTTGTCTGTTACATTCCGAAGCCTATAACTTGTGACTTTTTCGCAATCGGACCTCGTAATTGGACTCAAACTCTTCCATTATTATTGTTTCAACACATTTGAAGTATTGGAACAAGATTCGGGATAGGCGAAACAACTTAGCTCCATCCGTACGTCAACGCCTCAAATTGGACTCAGTTTGTGTGTTACATTCCGAAGCCTATAACTTGTGACTTTTTCGCAACCGCACCTCGTAATTGGAGTCAAAGTCTTCCATTACTATTGTTGCAACACATTTGAAGTGTTGAAACAAGATTCGTGACCGTCAAAACAAGTTAGCTCCATCCGTGCGTCAACGCTCAAATTGGACTCAGTTTGTGTGTGACATTCCGAAGCCTATAACTTGTGACTTTTTCGCAACCGGACCTCGTAATTAGACTCGAATTCTTCCATTACAATTGTTTCAACACATTTGAAGTGTTGGAACAAGATTTATGACTGTCGAAACAAGTTAGCTCCATCCGTGCGTCAACGTCTCAAATTGGACTCAGTTTGTGTGTTACATTCCGAAGCCTATAACTTGTGACTTTTTCGCAACCGGACCTCGTAATTGGACTCAAACTCTTCTATTACTATTGTTTCAACACATTGAAGTGTTGGGACAAGATTTATGACTGTCGAAACAAGCTAGCTCCATCCGTGCGTCAACTTCTCAAATGGACACAGTTTGTCTGTTACTTTCCGAAGCCTATAACTTGTGACTTTTTCGCAATCGGACCTCTTAATTTGACTCAAACTCTTCCATTATTATTGTTTCAACACATTTGAAGTATTGGAACAAGATTCGGGATAGGCGAAACAACTTAGCTCCATCCGTACGTCAACGTCTCAAATTGGACTCAGTTTGTGTGTTATATTCCGAAGCCTATAACTTGTGACTTTTTCGCAACCGGACCTCGTAATTGGACTCAAAGTCTTCCATTACTATTCTTGCAACACATTTGAAGTGTTGAAACAAGATTCGTGACAGTCAAAACAAGTTAGCTCCATCCATGCGTCAACGTCTCAAATTGGACTCAGTTTGTGTGTTACATTCCGAAGCCTATAACTTGTGACTTTTTCGCAACCGGACCTCGTAATTAGACTCGAATTCTTCCATTACAATTGTTTCAACATAATTGAAGTGTTGGAACAAGATTTATGACTGTCGAAACAAGTTAGCTCCATCCGTGCGTCAACGTCTCAAATTGGACTCAGTTTGTGTGTTACATTCCGAAGCCATAACTTGTGACTTTTTCGCAATCGAATCCTCGTAATTGGACTCAAACTCTTCCATTATTATTGTTTCAACACATTTGAAGTATTGGAACAAGATTCGGGATAGGCGAAACAACTTAGCTCCATCCGTACGTCAACGTCTCAAATTGGACTCAGTTTGTGTGTTATATTCCGAAGCCTATAACTTGTGACTTTTTCGCAACCGGACCTCGTAATTGGACTCAAAGTCTTCCATTACTATTCTTGCAACACATTTGAAGTGTTGAAACAAGATTCGTGACAGTCAAAACAAGTTAGCTCCATCCATGCGTCAACGTCTCAAATTGGACTCAGTTTGTGGTTACATTCCGAAGCCTATAACTTGTGACTTTTTCGCAACCGGACCTCGTAATTAGACTCGAATTCTTCCATTACAATTGTTTCAACATAATTGAAGTGTTGGAACAAGATTTATGACTGTCGAAACAAGTTAGCTCCATCCGTGCGTCAACGTCTCAAATTGGACTCAGTTTGGTGTTACATTCCGAAGCCTATAACTTGTGACTTTTTCGCAATCGAATCCTCGTAATTGGACTCAAACTCTTCCATTATTATTGTTTCAACACATTTGAAGTATTGGAACAAGATTCGGGATAGGCGAAAGAAGTTAGCTCCATCCATGCGTCAACGTCTCAAATTGGACTCAGTTTGTGTGTTACATTCCGAAGGCTATAACTTGTGACTTTTTCACAACCGAACCTCGTAATTGGACTCAAACTCTTCCATTACTATTGTTGCAACACATTTGAAGTGTTGAAACAAGATTCGTGACAGTCAAAACAAGTTAGCTCCATCCGTGCGTCAACGTCTCAAATTGGACTCAGTTTGGTGTTACATTCCGAAGCCTATAACTTGTGACATTTTTCGCAACCGGACCTCGTAATTAGACTCGAATTCTTCCATTACAATTGTTTCAACACATTTGAAGTGTTGGAACAAGATTTATGACTGTCGAAACAAGTTTAGCTCCATCTGTGTGTCAACGTCTCAAATTGGACTCAGTTTGTGTGTTACATTCCGAAGCCTATAACTT
>JASUTR010000026.1:0-46997 GCA_035048495.1 Euptelea pleiosperma
AGAGTTTGAGTCCAATTACGAGTTCTGGTTGCGAAACAGCCACAAGTTATTGGCTTCGGAATGTAACACACAAACTGAGTCCAATTTGAGACGTTGACGCACGGATGGAGCTAACTTGTTTCGACTGTCCAAATTTTGTTCCAACACTTCAATCTGCTGAAACATTAGTAATGGAAGAGTTTGAGTCCAATTACGAGGTCTGGTTGCGAAACAGCCACAAGTTATTGGCTTCGGAATGTAACACACAACTGAGTCCAATTTGAGACGTTGACGCACGGATGGAGCTAACTTGTTTCGACTGTCCCAAATCTTGTTCCAACACTTCAAATCTGCTGAAACATTAGTAATGGAAGAGTTTGAGTCCAATTAGGAGGTCTGGTTGCGAAAAAGCCACAAGTATAGGCTTCGGAATGTAACACACAAACTGAGTCCAATTTGAGACGTTGACGCACGGATGGAGCTAACTTGTTTCGACTGTCCCAAATCTTGTTCCAACACTTAAAATCTGCTGAAACAATAGTAAGGGAAGAGTTTGAGTCCAATTACAAGGTCTAGTTGCGAAAAAGTCACAAGTTATTGGCTTCGGAATGTAACACACAAACTGAGTCCAATTTTATACGTTGACGCACGGATGGAGCTAAACTTTTTTCGACTGTCCCAAATTTTGTTCCAACTTTGCAAATCTGTTAACACATTAGTAACGGAAGAGTTTGAGTCCAATTTTGAGGTCTGGTTGCGAAATAGTCACAAGTTATGGGCTTCAGACTGTAACACACAAAACTGAGTCCAATTTGAGACGTTGACGCACGGATGGAGCTAACTTGTTTCGACTGTCCCAAATTTGTTCCAACACTTCAAATCTGCTGAAACATTAGTAATGGAAGAGTTTGAGTCCAATTAGGAGGTCTGGTTGCGAAAAGTCACAAGTTATTGGCTTCGGAATGTAACACACAAACTGAGTCCAATTTGAGACGTTGACGCACGGATGGAGCTAACTTGTTTCGACTGTCCCAAATCTTGTTCCAACACTTCAAATCTGCTGAAACATTAGTAATGGAAGAGTTTGAGTCCAATTAGGAGGTCTGGTTGCGGAAAAAGTCACAAGTTATAGGCTTCGGAATGTAACACACAAACTGAGTCCAATTTGAGACGTTGACGCACGGATGGAGCTAACTTGTTTCGACTGTCCCAAATCTTGTTCAACACTTCAAATCTGCTGAAACATTAGTAATGGAAGAGTTTGAGTCCAATTATGAGGTCTGGTTGCGAAAAAGCCACAAGTTATGGCTTCGGAATGTAACACACAAACTGAGTCCAATTTGAGACGTTGACGCACGGATGGAGCTAACTTGTTTCGACTGTCCCAAATCTTATTCCAACACTTTAAATCTGTTGAAACAATAGTAATGGAAGAGTTTGAGTCCAATTACAAGGTCTAGTTGCGAAAAAGTCACAAGTTATTGGCTTCGGAATGTAACACACAAACTGAGTCCAATTTTATACGTTGACGCACGGATGGAGCTAACTTGTTTCGACTGTCCCAAATTTTGTTCCAACACTTCAAATCTGCTTAAACATTAGTAACGAAGAGTTTGAGTCCAATTATGAGGTCTGGTTCGAAAAAGTCACAAGTTATTGGCTTCGAATGTAACACACAAACTGAGTCCAATTTGAGACGTTGACGCACGGATGGAGCTAACTTGTTTCGACTGTCCCAAATCTTTGTTCCAACACTTCAAATCTGCTGAAACATTAGTAAGGAAGAGTTTGAGTCCAATTATGAGGTCTGGTTGCGAAATAGTCACAAGTTATGGGCTTCGGAATGTAACACACAAACTGAGTCCAATTTGAGACGTTGACGCACGGATGGAGCTAACTTGTTTCGACTGTCCCAAATCTTGTTCCAACACTTCAAATCTGCTGAAACATTAGTAATGGAAGAGTTTGAGTCCAATTAAGGTCTGGTTGCGAAACAGTCACAAGTTATTGGCTTCGGAATGTAACACACAAACTGAGTCCAATTTGAGACGTTGACGCACGGATGGAGCTAACTTGTTTCGACTGTCCCAAATCTTGTTCCAACACTTCAAATCTGCTGAAACATTAGTAATGGAAGAGTTTGAGTCCAATTAGGAGGTCTGGTTGCGAAAAAGTCACAAGTTATAGGCTTCGGAATGTAACACACAAACTGAGTCCAATTTGAGACGTTGACGCACGGATGGAGCTAACTTGTTTCGACTGTCCCAAATCTTGTTCCAACACTTCAAATCTTGCTGAAACATTAGTAATGGAAGAGTTTGAGTCCAATTATGAGGTCTGGTTGCGAAAAAGTCACAAGTTATAGGCTTCGGAATGTAACACACAAACTGAGTCCAATTTGAGACGTTGACGCACGGATGGAGCTAACTTGTTTCGACTGTCCCAAATCTTGTTCCAACACTCAAATCTGTTGAAACAATAGTAATGGAAGAGTTTGAGTCCAATTAAAGGTCTAGTTGCGAAAAAGTCACAAGTTATTGGCTTCGGAATGTAACACACAAACTGAGTCCAATTTGATACGTTGACGCACGGATGGAGCTAACTTGTTTCGACTGTCCCAATTTTGTTCCAACACTTCAAATCTGCTGAAACATTAGTAACGGAAGAGTTTGAGTCCAATTATGAGGTCTGGTTGCGAAATAGTCACAAGTTATGGGCTTCGGACTGTAACACACAAACTGAGTCCAATTTGAGACGTTGACGCACGGATGGAGCTAACTTGTTTCGACTGTCCCAAATCTTGTTCCAACACTTCAAATCTGCTGAAACATTAGTAATGGAAGAGTTTGAGTCCAATTACGAGGTCTGGTTGCGAAACAGTCACAAGTTATTGGCTTCGGAATGTAACACACAAACTGAGTCCAATTGAGACGTTGACGCACGGATGGAGCTAACTTGTTTCGACTGTCCCAAATCTTGTTCCAACACTTCAAATCTGCTGAAACATTAGTAATGGAAGAGTTTGAGTCCAATTATGAGGTCTGGTTGCGAAAAAGTCACAAGTTATTGGCTTCGGAATGTAACACACAAACTGAGTCCAATTTGAGACGTTGACGCACGGATTGGAGCTAACTTGTTTCGACTGTCCCAAATCTTGTTCCAACACTTCAAATCTGCTGAAACATTAGTAATGGAAGAGTTTGAGTCCAATTAAGAGGTCTAGGTTGCGAAAAAGTCACAAGTTATTGGCTTCGGAATGTAACACACAAACTGAGTCCAATTTGATACGTTGACGCACGGATGGAGCTAACTTGTTTCGACTGTCCCAAATCTTGTTCCAACACTTCAAATCTGCTGAAACATTAGTAATGGAAGAGTTTGAGTCCAATTATGAGGTCTGTTGCGAAAAAGTCACAAGTTATTGGCTTCGGAATGTAACACACAAACTGAGTCCAATTTGAGACGTTGACGCACGGATGGAGCTAACTTGTTTCGACTGTCCCAAATCTTGTTCCAACACTTCAAATCTGCTGAAACATTAGTAATGGAAGAGTTTGAGTCCAATTAGGAGGTCTGGTTGCGAAAAAGTCACAAGTTATAGGCTTCGGAATGTAACACACAAACTGAGTCCAATTTGAGACGTTGACGCACGGATGGAGCTAACTTGTTTCGACTGTCCCAAATCTTGTTCCAACACTTCAAATCTGCTGAAACATTAGTAATGGAAGAGTTTGAGTCCAATTAGAGGTCTGGTTGCGAAAAAGTCACAAGTTATAGGCTTCGGAATGTAACACACAAACTGAGTCCAATTTGAGACGTTGACGCACGGATGGAGCTAACTTGTTTCGACTGTCCCCAAATCTTGTTCCAACACTTCAAATCTGTTGAAACATTAGTAATGGAAGAGTTTGAGTCCAATTAGAGGTCTGGTTGCGAAAAGTCACAAGTTATTGGCTTCGGAATGTAACACACAAACTGAGTCCAATTTGAGACGTTGACGCACGGATGGAGCTAACTTGTTTCGACTGTCCCAAATCTTGTTCCAACTTTCAAATCTGTTGAAACATTAGTAACGGAAGAGTTTGAGTCCAATTAGAGGTCTGGTTGCGAAATAGTCACAAGTTATTGGCTTCGGAATGTAACACACAAACTGAGTCCAATTTGAGACGTTGACGCACGGATGGAGCTAACTTGTTTCGACTGTCCCAAATTTTGTTCCAACACTTCAAATCTGCTGAAACATTAGTAATGGAAGAGTTTGAGTCCAATTAGGAGGTCTGGTTGCGAAAAAGTCACAAGTTATTGGCTTCGGAATGTAACACACAAACTGAGTCCAATTTGAGACGTTGACGCACGGATGGAGCTAACTTGTTTCGACTGTCCCAAATCTTGTTCCAACACTTCAAATCTGCTGAAACATTAGTAATGGAAGAGTTTGAGTCCAATTATGAGGTCTGGTTGCGAAAAAGCCACAAGTTATAGGCTTCGGAATGTAACACACAAACTGAGTCCAATTTGAGACGTTGACGCACGGATGGAGCTAACTTGTTTCGACTGTCCCAAATCTTGTTCCAACACTTCAAATCTGTTGAAACAATAGTAATGGAAGAGTTTGAGTCCAATTAAAGGTCTAGTTGCGAAAAAGTCACAAGTTATTGGCTTCGGAATGTAACACACAAACTGAGTCCAATTTGATACGTTGACGCACGGATGGAGCTAACTTGTTTCGACTGTCCCAAATTTTGTTCCAACACTTCAAATCTGTTAACACATTAGTAACGGAAGAGTTTGAGTCCAATTATGAGGTCTGGTTGCGAAATAGTCACAAGTTATGGGCTTCGACTGTAACACACAAACTGAGTCCAATTTGAGACGTTGACGCACGGATGGAGCTAACTTGTTTCGACTGTCCCAAATCTTGTTCCAACACTTCAAATCTCTGAAACATTAGTAACGGAAGAGTTTGAGTCCAATTACGAGGTCTGGTTGCGAAATAGTCACAAGTTATGGGCTTCGGACTGTAACACACAAACTGAGTCCAATTTGAGACGTTGACGCACGGATGGAGCTAACTTGTTTCGACTGTCCCAAATCTTGTTCCAACACTTCAAATCTGCTGAAACATTAGTAATGGAAGAGTTTGAGTCCAATTAGGAGGTCTGGTTGCGAAAAAGTCACAAGTTATAGGCTTCGGAATGTAACACACAAACTGAGTCCAATTTGAGACGTTGACGCACGGATGGAGCTAACTTGTTTCGACTGTCCCAAATCTTGTTCCAACACTTCAAATCTGCTGAAACATTAGTAATGGAAGAGTTTGAGTCCAATTATGAGGTCTGGTTGCGAAAAAGTCACAAGTTATTGGCTTCGGAATGTAACACACAAACTGAGTCCAATTTGAGACGTTGACGCACGGATGGAGCTAACTTGTTTCGACTGTCCCAAATCTTGTTCCAACACTTCAAATCTGCTGAAACATTAGTAATGGAAGAGTTTGAGTCCAATTATGAGGTCTGGTTGCGAAAAAGTCACAAGTTATAGGCTTCGGAATGTAACACACAAACTGAGTCCAATTTGAGACGTTGACGCACGGATGGAGCTAACTTGTTTCGACTGTCCCAAATCTTGTTCCAACACTTCAAATCTGTTGAAACATTAGTAATGGAAGAGTTTGAGTCCAATTAAGAGGTCTAGTTGCGAAAAAGTCACAAGTTATTGGCTTCGGAATGTAACACACAAACTGAGTCCAATTTGATACGTTGACGCACGGATGGAGCTAACTTGTTTCGACTGTCCCAAATCTTGTTCCAACACTTCAAATCTGCTGAAACATTAGTAATGGAAGAGTTTGAGTCCAATTATGAGGTCTGGTTGCGAAAAAGTCACAAGTTATTGGCTTCGGAATGTAACACACAAACTGAGTCCAATTTGAGACGTTGACGCACGGATGGAGCTAACTTGTTTCGACTGTCCCAAATCTTGTTCCAACACTTCAAATCTGCTGAAACATTAGTAATGGAAGAGTTTGAGTCCAATTAGGAGGTCTGGTTGCGAAAAAGCCACAAGTTATTGGCTTCGGAATGTAACACACAAACTGAGTCCAATTTGAGACGTTGACGCACGGATGGAGCTAACTTGTTTCGACTGTCCCAAATCTTGTTCCAACACTTCAAATCTGTTGAAACAATAGTAAGGGAAGAGTTTGAGTCCAATTACAAGGTCTGGTTGCGAAAAAGTCACAAGTTATTGGCTTCGGAATGTAACACACAAACTGAGTCCAATTTTATACGTTGACGCACGGACGGAGCTAACTTGTTTCGACTGTCCCAAATTTTGTTCCAACACTTCAAATCTGTTAACACATTAGTAACGGAAGAGTTTGAGTCCAATTACGAGGTCTGGTTGCGAAATAGTCACAAGTTATGGGCTTCAGGACTGTAACACACAAACTGAGTCCAATTTGAGACGTTGACGCACGGATGGAGCTAACTTGTTTCGACTGTCCCAAATCTTGTTCCAACACTTCAAATCTGCTGAAACATTAGTAATGGAAGAGTTTGAGTCCAATTAGGAGGTCTGGTTGCGAAAAAGTCACAAGTTATTGGCTTCGGAATGTAACACACAAACTGAGTCCAATTTGAGACGTTGACGCACGGATGGAGCTAACTTGTTTCGACTGTCCCAAATCTTGTTCCAACACTTCAAATCTGCTGAAACATTAGTAATGGAAGAGTTTGAGTCCAATTATGAGGTCTGGTTGCGAAAAAGCACAAGTTATTGGCTTCGGAATGTAACACACAAACTGAGTCCAATTTGAGACGTTGACGCACGGATGGAGCTAACTTGTTTCGACTGTCCCAAATCTTTTCCAACACTTCAAATCTGCTGAAACATTAGTAATGGAAGAGTTTGAGTCCAATTAGAGGTCTGGTTGCGAAAAAGTCACAAGTTATAGGCTTCGGAATGTAACACACAAACTGAGTCCAATTTGAGACGTTGACGCACGGATGGAGCTAACTTGTTTCGACTGTCCCAAATCTTGTTCCAACACTTCAAATCTGCTGAAACATTAGTAATGGAAGAGTTTGAGTCCAATTATGAGGTCTGGTTGCGAAATAGTCACAAGTTATGGCTTCGGACTGTAACACACAAACTGAGTCCAATTTGAGACGTTGACGCACGGATGGAGCTAACTTGTTTCGACTGTCCCAAATCTTGTTCCAACACTTCAAATCTGCTGAAACAATAGTAATGGAAGAGTTTGAGTCCAATTAGAGGTCTAGTTGCGAAAAAGTCACAAGTTATTGGCTTCGGAATGTAACACACAAACTGAGTCCAATTTGATACGTTGACGCACGGATGGAGCTAACTTGTTTCGACTGTCCCAAATCTTGTTCCAACACTTCAAATCTGCTGAAACATTAGTAATGGAAGAGTTTGAGTCCAATTATGAGGTCTGGTTGCGAAAAAGTCACAAGTTATAGGCTTCGGAATGTAACACACAAACTGAGTCCAATTTGAGACGTTGACGCACGGATGGAGCTAACTTGTTTCGACTGTCCCAAATCTTGTTCCAACACTTCAATCTGCTTGAAACATTAGTAACGGAAGAGTTTGAGTCCAATTATGAGGTCTGGTTGCGAAATAGTCACAAGTTATGGGCTTCGGAATGTAACACACAAACTGAGTCCAATTTGAGACGTTGACGCACGGATGGAGCTAACTTGTTTCGACTGTCCCAAATCTTGTTCCAACACTTCAAATCTGCTGAAACATTAGTAATGGAAGAGTTTGAGTCCAATTACGAGGTCTGGTTGCGAAAAAGCACAAGTTATTGGCTTCGGAATGTAACACACAAACTGAGTCCAATTTGAGACGTTGACGCACGGATGGAGCTAACTTGTTTCGACTGTCCCAAATCTTGTTCCAACACTTCAAATCTGCTGAAACATTAGTAATGGAAGAGTTTGAGTCAATTACGAGGTCTGGTTGCGAAAAAGTCACAAGTTATTGGCTTCGGAATGTAACACACAAACTGAGTCCAATTTGAGACGTTGACGCACGGATGGAGCTAACTTGTTTCGACTGTCCCAAATCTTGTTCCAACACTTCAAATCTGCTGAAACATTAGTAATGGAAGAGTTTGAGTCCAATTAGGAGGTCTGGTTGCGAAAAAGTCACAAGTTATTGGCTTCGGAATGTAACACACAAACTGAGTCCAATTTGAGACGTTGACGCACGGATGGAGCTAACTTGTTTCGACTGTCCCAAATCTTGTTCCAACACTTCAAATCTGTTGAAACATTAGTAAGGAAGAGTTTGAGTCCAATTAAGAGGTCTAGTTGCGAAAAAGTCACAAGTTATTGGCTTCGGAATGTAACACACAAACTGAGTCCAATTTGATACGTTGACGCACGGATGGAGCTAACTTGTTTCGACTGTCCCAAATTTTGTTCCAACACTTCAAATCTGCTGAAACATTAGTAACGGAAGAGTTTGAGTCCAATTATGAGGTCTGGTTGCGAAATAGTCACAAGTTATGGGCTTCGGACTGTAACACACAAACTGAGTCCAATTTGAGACGTTGACGCACGGATGGAGCTAACTTGTTTCGACTGTCCCAAATCTTTGTTCCAACACTTCAAATCTGCTGAAACATTAGTAATGGAAGAGTTTGAGTCCAATTACGAGGTCTGGTTGCGAAACAGTCACAAGTTATTGGCTTCGGAATGTAACACACAAACTGAGTCCAATTTGAGACGTTGACGCACGGATGGAGCTAACTTGTTTCGACTGTCCCAAATCTTGTTCCAACACTTCAAATCTGCTGAAACATTAGTAATGGAAGAGTTTGAGTCCAATTATGAGGTCTGGTTGCGAAAAAGCCACAAGTTATAGGCTTCGGAATGTAACACACAAACTGAGTCCAATTTGAGACGTTGACGCACGGATGGAGCTAACTTGTTTCGACTGTCCCAAATCTTGTTCCAACACTTCAAATCTGTTGAAACAATAGTAATGGAAGAGTTTGAGTCCAATTACAAGGTCTAGTTGCGAAAAAGTCACAAGTTATTGGCTTCGGAATGTAACACACAAACTGAGTCCAATTTGAGACGTTGACGCACGGATGGAGCTAACTTGTTTCGACTGTCCCAAATTTTGTTCCAACACTTCAAATCTGCTGACACATTAGTAACGGAAGAGTTTGAGTCCAATTATGAGGTCTGGTTGCGAAATAGTCACAAGTTATGGGCTTCGGACTGTAACACACAAACTGAGTCCAATTTGAGACGTTGACGCACGGATGGAGCTAACTTGTTTCGACTGTCCCAAATCTTGTTCCAACACTTCAAATCTGCTGAAACATTAGTAATGGAAGAGTTTGAGTCCAATTACGAGGTCTGGTTGCGAAACAGTCACAAGTTATTGGCTTCGGAATGTAACACACAAACTGAGTCCAATTTGAGACGTTGACGCACGGATGGAGCTAACTTGTTTCGACTGTCCCAAATCTTGTTCCAACACTTCAAATCTGCTGAAACATTAGTAATGGAAGAGTTTGAGTCCAATTAGGAGGTCTGGTTGCGAAAAAGTCACAAGTTATAGGCTTCGGAATGTAACACACAAACTGAGTCCAATTTGAGACGTTGACGCACGGATGGAGCTAACTTGTTTCGACTGTCCCAAATCTTGTTCCAACACTTCAAATCTGCTGAAACATTAGTAATGGAAGAGTTTGAGTCCAATTATGAGGTCTGGTTGCGAAAAAGTCACAAGTTATAGGCTTCGGAATGTAACACACAAACTGAGTCCAATTTGAGACGTTGACGCACGGATGGAGCTAACTTGTTTCGACTGTCCCAAATCTTGTTCCAACACTTCAAATCTGCTGAAACATTAGTAATGGAAGAGTTTGAGTCCAATTATGAGGTCTGGTTGCGAAAAAGTCACAAGTTATAGGCTTCGGAATGTAACACACAAACTGAGTCCAATTTGAGACGTTGACGCACGGATGGAGCTAACTTGTTTCGACTGTCCCAAATCTTGTTCCAACACTTCAAATCTGCTGAAACATTAGTAATGGAAGAGTTTGAGTCCAATTATGAGGTCTGGTTGCGAAAAAGCCACAAGTTATAGGCTTCGGAATGTAACACACAAACTGAGTCCAATTTGAGACGTTGACGCACGGATGGAGCTAACTTGTTTCGACTGTCCCAAATCTTGTTCCAACACTTCAAATCTGTTGAAACAATAGTAAGGGAAGAGTTTGAGTCCAATTACAAGGTCTAGTTGCGAAAAAGTCACAAGTTATTGGCTTCGGAATGTAACACACAAACTGAGTCCAATTTTATACGTTGACGCACGGATGGAGCTAACTTTATTTCGACTGTCCCAAATTTTGTTCCAACTTTCAAATCTGTTAACACATTAGTAACGGAAGAGTTTGAGTCCAATTTTGAGGTCTGGTTGCGAAATAGTCACAAGTTATGGGCTTCAGACTGTAACACACAAACTGAGTCCAATTTGAGACGTTGACGCACGGATGGAGCTAACTTGTTTCGACTGTCCCAAATCTTGTTCCAACACTTCAAATCTGCTGAAACATTAGTAATGGAAGAGTTTGAGTCCAATTATGAGGTCTGGTTGCGAAAAAGCCACAAGTTATAGGCTTCGGAATGTAACACACAAACTGAGTCCAATTTGAGACGTTGACGCACGGATGGAGCTAACTTGTTTCGACTGTCCCAAATCTTGTTCCAACACTTCAAATCTGCTGAAACATTAGTAATGGAAGAGTTTGAGTCCAATTACGAGGTCTAGTTGCGAAAAAGTCACAAGTTATTGGCTTCGGAATGTAACACACAAACTGAGTCCAATTTGAGACGTTGACGCACGGATGGAGCTAACTTGTTTCGACTGTCCCAAATCTTGTTCCAACACTTCAAATCTGTTGAAACAATAGTAATGGAAGAGTTTGAGTCCAATTAAAAGGTCTAGTTGCGAAAAAGTCACAAGTTATTGGCTTCGGAATGTAACACACAAACTGAGTCCAATTTGATACGTTGACGCACGGATGGAGCTAACTTGTTTCGACTGTCCCAAATTTTGTTCCAACACTTCAAATCTGTTGACACATTAGTAACGGAAGAGTTTGAGTCCAATTATGAGGTCTGGTTGCGAAATAGTCACAAGTTATGGGCTTCGGACTGTAACACACAAACTGAGTCCAATTTGAGACGTTGACGCACGGATGGAGCTAACTTGTTTCGACTGTCCCAAATCTTGTTCCAACACTTCAAATCTGCTGAAACATTAGTAATGGAAGAGTTTGAGTCCAATTACGAGGTCTGGTTGCGAAACAGTCACAAGTTATTGGCTTCGGAATGTAACACACAAACTGAGTCCAATTTGAGACGTTGACGCACGGATGGAGCTAACTTGTTTCGACTGTCCCAAATCTTGTTCCAACACTTCAAATCTGCTGAAACATTAGTAATGGAAGAGTTTGAGTCCAATTATGAGGTCTGGTTGCGAAAAAGTCACAAGTTATAGGCTTCGGAATGTAACACACAAACTGAGTCCAATTTGAGACGTTGACGCACGGATGGAGCTAACTTGTTTCGACTGTCCCAAATCTTGTTCCAACACTCCAAATCTGTTGAAACAATAGTAATGGAAGAGTTT
Organism: Euptelea pleiosperma; assembly: GCA_035048495.1. NCBI lineage: Eukaryota > Viridiplantae > Streptophyta > Magnoliopsida > Ranunculales > Eupteleaceae > Euptelea > Euptelea pleiosperma. The sequence goes on from JASUTR010000026.1 coordinate 11,665, forward strand.
GAGTCCAATTAAAAGGTCTAGTTGCGAAAAAGTCACAAGTTATTGGCTTCGGAATGTAACACACAAACTGAGTCCAATTTGATACGTTGACGCACGGATGGAGCTAACTTGTTTCGACTGTCCCAAATCTTGTTCCAACACTTCAAATCTGCTGAAACATTAGTAATGGAAGAGTTTGAGTCCAATTATGAGGTCTGGTTGCGAAAAATTCACAAGTTATTGGCTTCGGAATGTAACACACAAACTGAGTCCAATTTGAGACGTTGACGCACGGATGGAGCTAACTTGTTTCGACTGTCCCAAATCTTGTTCCAACACTTCAAATCGGCTGAAACATTAGTAATGGAAGAGTTTGAGTCCAATTAGGAGGTCTGGTTGCGAAAAAGCCACAAGTTATAGGCTTCAGAATGTAACACACAAACTGAGTCCAATTTGAGACGTTGACGCACGGATGGAGCTAACTTGTTTCGACTGTCCCAAATCTTGTTCCAACACTTAAAATCTGTTGAAACAATAGTAAGGGAAGAGTTTGAGTCCAATTACAAGGTCTAGTTGCGAAAAAGTCACAAGTTATTACCTTCGGAATGTAACACACAAACTGAGTCCAATTTTATACGTTGACGCACGGATGGAGCTAACTTTATTTCGACTGTCCCAAATTTTGTTCCAACTTTCAAATCTGTTAACACATTAGTAACGGAAGAGTTTGAGTCCAATTTTGAGGTCTGGTTGCGAAATAGTCACAAGTTATGGGCTTCAGACTGTAACACACAAACTGAGTCCAATTTGAGACGTTGACGCACGGATGGAGCTAACTTGTTTCGACTGTCCCAAATTTTGTTCCAACACTTCAAATCTGCTGAAACATTAGTAATGGAAGAGTTTGAGTCCAATTAGGAGGTCTGGTTGCGAAACAGTCACAAGTTATTGGCTTCGGAATGTAACACACAAACTGAGTCCAATTTGAGACGTTGACGCACGGATGGAGCTAACTTGTTTCGACTGTCCCAAATCTTGTTCCAACACTTCAAATCTGCTGAAACATTAGTAATGGAAGAGTTTGAGTCCAATTATGAGGTCTGGTTGCGAAAAAGCCACAAGTTATAGGCTTCGGAATGTAACACACAAACTGAGTCCAATTTGAGACGTTGACGCACGGATGGAGCTAACTTGTTTCGACTGTCCCAAATCTTATTCCAACACTTAAATCTGTTGAAACAATAGTAATGGAAGAGTTTGAGTCCAATTACAAGGTCTAGTTGCGAAAAAGTCACAAGTTATTGGCTTCGGAATGTAACACACAAACTGAGTCCAATTTTATACGTTGACGCACGGATGGAGCTAACTTGTTTCGACTGTCCCAAATTTTGTTCCAACACTTCAAATCTGTTAACACATTAGTAACGGAAGAGTTTGAGTCCAATTTTGAGGTCTGGTTGCGAAATAGTCACAAGTTATGGGCTTCAGACTGTAACACACAAACTGAGTCCAATTTGAGACGTTGACGCACGGATGGAGCTAACTTGTTTCGACTGTCCCAAATTTTGTTCCAACACTTCAATACTCTTGACACATTAGTAACGGAAGAGTTTGAGTCCAATTATGAGGTCTGGTTGCGAAATAGTCACAAGTTATGGGCTTCGGACTGTAACACACAAACTGAGTCCAATTTGAGACGTTGACGCACGGATGGAGCTAACTTGTTTCGACTGTCCCAAATCTTGTTCCAACACTTCAAATCTGCTGAAACATTAGTAATGGAAGAGTTTGAGTTCAATTACGAGTTCTGGTTGCGAAACAGCCACAAGTTATTGGCTTCGGAATGTAACACACAAACTGAGTCCAATTTGAGACGTTGACGCACGGATGGAGCTAACTTGTTTCGACTGTCCCAAATCTTGTTCCAACACTTCAAATCTGCTGAAACATTAGTAATGGAAGAGTTTGAGTCCAATTATGAGGTCTGGTTGCGAAAAAGTCACTAGTTATAGGCTTCGGAATGTAACACACAAACTGAGTCCAATTTGAGACGTTGACGCACGGATGGAGCTAATTTGTTTCGACTGTCCCAAATCTTGTTCCAACACTTCAAATCTGCTGAAACATTAGTAATGGAAGAGTTTGAGTCCAATTAGGAGGTCTGGTTGCGAAAAAACCACAAGATATAGGCTTCGGAATGTAACACACAAACTGAGTCCAATTTGAGACGTTGACGCACGGATGGAGCTAACTTGTTTCGACTGTCCCAAATCTTGTTCCAACACTTCAAATCTGTTGAAACAATAGTAAGGGAAGAGTTTGAGTCCAATTACAAGGTCTAGTTGCGAAAAAGCCACAAGTTATTGGCTTCGGAATGTAACACACAAACTGAGTCCAATTTTATACGTTGACGCACGGATGGAGCTAACTTTATTTCGACTGTCCCAAATTTTGTTCCAACTTTCAAATCTGTTAACACATTAGTAACGGAAGAGTTTGAGTCCAATTTTGAGGTCTGGTTGCGAAATAGTCACAAGTTATGGGCTTCAGACTGTAACACACAAACTGAGTCCAATTTGAGACGTTGACGCACGGATGGAGCTAACTTGTTTCGACTGTCCCAAATCTTGTTCCAACACTTCAAATCTGCTGAAACATTAGTAATGGAAGAGTTTGAGTCCAATTATGAGGTCTGGTTGCGAAAAAGCCACAAGTTATAGGCTTCGGAATGTAACACACAAACTGAGTCCAATTTGAGACGTTGACGCACGGATGGAGCTAACTTGTTTCGACTGTCCCAAATCTTATTCCATCACTTTAAATCTGTTGAAACAATAGTAATGGAAGAGTTTGAGTCCAATTACAAGGTCTAGTTGCGAAAAAGTCACAAGTTATTGGCTTCGGAATGTAACACACAAACTGAGTCCAATTTTATACGTTGACGCACGGATGGAGCTAACTTGTTTCGACTGTCCCAAATTTTGTTCCAACACTTCAAATCTGTTAACACATTAGTAACGGAAGAGTTTGAGTCCAATTATGAGGTCTGGTTGCGAAATAGTCACAAGTTATGGGCAACGGACTGTAACACACAAACTGAGTCCAATTTGAGACGTTGACGCACGGATGGAGCTAACTTGTTTCGACTGTCCCAAATCTTGTTCCAACACTTCAAATCTGCTGAAACATTAGTAATGGAAGAGTTTGAGTCCAATTACGAGGTCTGGTTGCGAAACAGTCACAAGTTATTGGCTTCGGAATGTAACACACAACCAGAGTCCAATTTGAGACGTTGACGCACGGATGGAGCTAACTTGTTTCGACTGTCCCAAATCTTGTTCCAACACTTCAAATCTGCTGAAACATTAGTAATGGATGAGTTTCAATCCAATTATGAGGTCTGATTGCGAAAAATTCACAAGTTATTGGCTTCGGAATGTAACACACAAACTGAGTCCAATTTGAGACGTTGACGCACGGATGGAGCTAACTTGTTTCGACTGTCCCAAATCTTGTTCCAACACTTCAAATCTGCTGAAACATTAGTAATGGAAGAGTTTGAGTCCAATTAGTAGGTCTGGTTGCGAAAAAGCCACAAGTTATAGGCTTCGGAATGTAACACACAAACTGAGTCCAATTTGAGACGTTGACGCACGGATGGAGCTAACTTGTTTCGACTGTCCCAAATCTTGTTCCAACACTTCAAATCTGTTGAAACAATAGTAAAGGAAGAGTTTGAGTCCAATTACAAGGTCTAGTTGCGAAAAAGTCACAAGTTATTGGCTTCGGAATGTAACACACAAACTGAGTCCAATTTTATACGTTGCCGCACGGATGGAGCTAACTTTATTTCGACTGTCCCAAATTTTGTTCCAACTTTCAAATCTGTTAACACATTAGTAACGGAAGAGTTTGAGTCCAATTTTGAGGTCTGGTTGCGAAATAGTCACAAGTTATGGGCTTCAGACTGTAACACACAAACTGAGTCCAATTTGAGACGTTGACGCACGGATGGAGCTAACTTGTTTCGACTGTCCCAAATTTTGTTCCAACACTTCAAATCTGCTGAAACATTAGTAATGGAAGAGTTTGAGTCCAATTAGGAGGTCTGGTTGCGAAACAGTCACAAGTTATTGGCTTCGGAATGTAACACACAAACTGAGTCCAATTTGAGACGTTGACGCACGGATGGAGCTAACTTGTTTCGACTGTCCCAAATCTTGTTCCAACACTTCAAATCTGCTGAAACATTAGTAATGGAAGAGTTTGAGTCCAATTATGAGGTCTGGTTGCGAAATAGTCACAAGTTATGGGCTTCGGAATGTAACACACAAACTGAGTCCAATTTGAGACGTTGACGAACGGATGGAGCTAACTTGTTTCGACTGTCCCAAATCTTGTTCCAACACTTCAAATCTGTTGACACATTAGTGACGGAAGAGTTTGAGTCCAATTATGAGGTCTGGTTGCGAAATAGTCACAAGTTATGGGCTTCGGACTGTAACACACAAACTGAGTCCAATTTGAGACGTTGACGAACGGATGGAGCTAACTTGTTTCGACTGTCCCAAATCTTGTTCCAACACTTCAAATCTGCTGAAACATTAGTGATGGAAGAGTTTGAGTCCAATTACGAGGTCTGGTTGCGAAACAGTCACAAGTTATTGGCTTCGGAATGTAACACACAAACTGAGTCCAATTTGAGACGTTGACGCACGGATGGAGCTAACTTGTTTCGACTGTCCCAAACTCTTGTTCCAACACTTCAAATCGGCTGAAACATTAGTAATGGAAGAGTTTGAGTCCAATTAGGAGGTCTGGTTGCGAAAAAGCCACAAGTTATAGGCTTCGGAATGTAACACACAAACTGAGTCCAATTTGAGACGTTGACGCACGGATGGAGCTAACTTGTTTCGACTGTCCCAAATCTTGTTCCAACACTTCAAATCTGTTGAAACAATAGTAAGGGAAGAGTTTGAGTCCAATTACAAGGTCTAGTTGCGAAAAAGTCACAAGTTATTGGCTTCGGAATGTAACACACAAACTGAGTCCAATTTTATACGTTGACGCATGAAAATAAGGTTTTTTCCGCGTCGTTGGTTACGGAAACCCTAAAGTTCAACAATATTTGTAATTTCTCCGATTTGGTTAACTTAATCTGCAAAAATGCAGATTTGCACAGTGGCTCGTGTCGGATATCGTCCGCACTCGGGGTTAGGGCAAATTAAAGAACAATTTAAACGAAATCTGCTATAAAATGATGGAAGAGGTGCGAATGGTGAAGAAAATGGATAATTAAAAATTCCTTTTTGAATTTGATGAAAATCTACTAGAATAATGATCTAAGAATGAATAAAATGCATTAATTAATCAAAAATAGAATGTCAATTACAAGCCTTGAATCAATAACTATTGCAAACAATTAAATAAATTTAACTTAAAATAAAAGCAATTAAACGAGCTAGAGAGAGAAATTAGGTAGAGAGAGAAATTTAGAAACGAAGTTATTCTAGAGAGAGAAAGTAACTAAAAGAATTTTTAGAGATGGAAAAGTAAAGAGAGGCAGGGAAGGGATCTTACCACTGGAGAAGAGGTGCAAAATTAAGAGGAGTTGCTGGCTGTTAGTGTTGTGCAACAACAGTTGAAGGAGCTTGTGGGTTTGTGAACACCAGCAAATTGTGGAGCACAACAACTCGTATATGCACGTGGTGGAAGAGGCGCACTAGCACGAGGCTTGAGATTTACTGCCGTGTCTAATGAAGTAAGCAAAGGAGATGGAGGGCATGGATTCACGGTGGAAATCCACGTGGTGGTATTGCCCGACTAGTGTGGTCAACACGGCTGTTAAACCGTGAGAGTGCAGCAAGGGATGGGACTTCCACGTGGTGATGGTTACTGGGTTGTGAATACTTGCAGGTCGAGGAGATATCACATGGACGGGTGGTCGCAGCATGCACAACAGGTGGTGTAGCACCGTTTATAGTGGTGGAGGCGAGACACACTAGCAGATCTTAGCCCGTGGAGGAGCAAAAGGGTTGCTGGTGTAGCATGTGACGGTGGTAAGATGAAGGTGGGAAGGAACAACGTGCTTGGATGTTTCCACGGTGATGGTGAAGACTAGGGACGCACCTGCAAGTTGTAGGCGTAATGGCGGTTGCTGTGGCGTTGCTTGAAGGTGTTGCCGGTCCAGATGGAGGATCTAATGAGGTGAGATGCAGCTAGTGTGCATGGGGTTGGAAAGAGGAGAGCAACCCGTGGTTGCTGGTGTTGCTGTAAGACACACCAGCAGTAAAGAACGCCGGAGAATGCACGTACCAGAGAGACGATGCAGCGTTGAGAAGGTCGAGATCAAGCCGTTAGGTACTGGCTGTGGAGTTGAATGCCTACAATGGTGCACAGCAAAGTGGAGGACGGCTCAAGAGAGATTGGAGAGGTAGGGAATTAAGACGGTGATTGCTGTGGGGAAGATCACCGGAGTTGCAGGTCTGCAACTCCAGGAATGGATGTGGATTGCAAGGGATGAGGATGGAGGCTGGGATCCCGTTTCTGCAGGTGGAAGGGATGCTAGAGAAGGCAGCACAGGTGGTGACAACCGCCAGCAAGGAGAGGTAGTCGGAGAAGAGAACAGCAACCGGTGGTAGTTGTTTGGAGAACAGCCACAGTGAAGACAAGGGGGAGAGTTGTCAGCGGTTGTGCAGTAACGAGGAGGAGGAGGAGAAGAAAAAGAAGAAGAAGAAGAAGAAGAAGAAGAAGAAGAAGAAGGTGGTGAATGGTGGTTGCGATTCCGGCGAGCTTATCGCCGGAATTAATGGTGAGATGATGGATGTTGATCCAGTCCGGTGAAGAATGGAAATGGTGAAGAACAAGATGGTGGACAATGGCTTGGGGTAGGTTGCAGCAGGCTATTTCAAGTGTGAAATCGGTGGTGGAAAGCGCAAACCACTCCGTCTTTGGAACAATTCCGGCGAGCTTCTCGCCGGAATTAATGGTAGATCAACACTATTCACGGAGTGCGAAGAGGAGAGCAACCCGTGGTTGCTAGTGTTGTTGCCGGAATGGGATTGAGAAAGAGAGAGGGTGAAGGGAAAAAAAGGTTAAGAATTTTAGAGGGGGGAGAGAACCAAAGAAACCCAAGGTTTCTCTCTCTTTTATAGGATGGAGTAGTTTGTTGTGGGAGAGAGAAACGTGGGAAGGAAGTTGGGGATTGATGAGAAGTGGTCAAAGTTGACCACTTCTCCCATTGGCTTGAATGTGGGCTTGTGAGAGATGGGCTTTGGGCCATGAGGTTATTGGGTATGGGTCATGGGCATGGATAAGCGCCCCTTATGGGCCAAATGGATATGGGCCTCTTGTGAGGCCATGGGTTAGGGTGCGTTTGGCCGGTAGGGGAAAAAGTGGTAAATGAGCCCAAAACACCATGGGCTCTAGGACGGGTTACAAGGCCGTGGGCTTCCAATTTGCTTGTGGGCCACTTGGCCATGGGGGCTGTTAGATGATGGAACTATGATAATTGGATGAGATGAGGTGGTGGTTTGACTCGGTCCACAATTGGCGGACCGTAGGATCTGGAGAGATCCAACGGTCAGATGAATGATCTAACGGTCGAATTGAAGATCTAACGGTAGAAGAACTATGAGAGATGGAATAAAGCTAAAGGAGAGAAGATATAAGGTTAGATGATGGAGATCGGAGGGTTATGATGATCGATCTAAGGATCAGATGGTGAGATATAAGCAATTCGATCATGGAGAAGGGGATCGGATGGTAGATCTGGGGATCTAATGGTACGATGAGATGATCTACAGGTTAGATATTAGAGTCTAGAGAGATGGAGAGAGAATTAGGAGAGAGGAGAGAGAAAATAATACACAATAATGGCAAAAGAGCTGGCGGAGGGTCATGAACCCTGATCTTCAATGTAATCTTCCGTCGGCTTTACCAATTACGTAAGCCGTCATTTTATGTCAGTTGGTACGGCTTTGAATCACTTTAGCTCGTCTCTTGGTCTTCAGCTTTTCCTCTCTCTTGGTTCTTCATCTGGCTCTACGATCCTCTGACTTGACCCATACTTGGCCGGTATCTTCTTGTCATAGCTTGTTGACTCCTTAAGCTTTAATATTAGGCTTCTATGGTTGATCGTGGGCCCGCAAGTCTCTAAAATCGCCCGATCGGGTTTCCTGCGAGAGAAAAACACGTAATGAGACTTAATCAAAACAGCTTCATATCTAGACTATCCGAAATGCGTACATTTCATGCAAATAGTCGATTTTCGTTTAAAGATTGCGCTCTACGCATCGGAAGAAACTCTTACGTGAAAAAGTCGACGAAAAGACAAGTTTTACGTAGGAGAATGCGACATCGCTATAAGGATAATGGCTTAAAATAAGCACTTTTGAGCGAATATCACAACCCCCAACTAGCATATTGACAATCCTTGGCAATTATTGCGAAATAAGTGAGCTAAAAAGGGCTTGGCAGAACATGCTAGAAAACTTATTTGCATTACTCAGAAAAATTCCGTTTTGTCCGATTATTTCAAGGATGCAAGAAATCATTCACAAATTAGAACTAATCAGCAAAATACAACACTTCTACAAATGGACCTTCAAACAAAAGATTACTCAGACTCAGTGTGTGTGTGTGTTCAACATCATCCTTATCTGGTAGTAAAGATATTTGGATCTCCTTAGAGAATCTATGCCTCGACCTCAATCCTCACTTGTATACCACTCAGAAGTGAATCACTCAGAAATGGTTTTATACTTTTCTCTCAAACTATATGTGAGGAGATGAATATAAAAACTGGCAAACGTCTCACATATATAGTTCTTGAATGGAAGGTATAAGAAGATTTAAGATCTCATGATTGGAATGTCATATCACTTAAGAACGTCGGATCAAACTCTATAATTTCTCTTTTCTCCATTCTCCACACTTGATGATCGTACAAATCTAGAATCAAATAGGACTTGTATAGGTTGTATTAAGGCTTAGGATAAGTTCAGAAAAGAAGGATATTCTGGTATTCAAAAATTCTGAGAGGGTATCTCACTATTCTTTGCAATTTTTCCCAAGGGTAATATTTCCTTGATTTTTCTTCTTTCCTTTTCCAATTTTTGTCTTTTTTGATATTCTTCAACCTTTTTCAAATTCTTTTTCCTTTCATTCTTTTTTCTGATCATGTTTCTTTTCAGCACAAACCATTTGTTTTCTTTTCTTTTCTTGGTGTAATCATACCAAATACTCTTTGATCCCTCTCAGAAGTAGGTTATCGTATTGAACTCTTTTTGGGATTGGGTTTTTGGTTGATGGGTTTAACAAGAAAAGGTTTTCATCAAAAGGCTCAAAAATAGTTTCTAATGGTATAGATGTTAGGGAAGCTAAAAAGTTTGATTGGTTAGAAAGATGGCCTATATCATTTTCTAGGGTTTGTACTTTCATCTTCGATGTCTCGAATGGATATAGAGAAGATTCTTTCTGTAATAATCCGAATTTGATGTCGTTCTGAGTTCCATGACCAAAGAAAAGGTTAATGAGATCACTCAATGGAAATATTTGGGGACTAGAAGAATTGTGAGTCATCTTGTGACTCAGAATAATTTTATTACCCTCAGAAATAATGAAAAGATCAAAAGCTTACTGGGTTTGGTCTCCACAATTGTTCTTCTTGGATCTCTGGATAATCTAAACTTCGGATAATTCTGACGTTGATATGTGAACATTTTTGCTGAATCTGAGTTTTCAAAGATTTTTCAATCCACTGTAGTAATGTTTGCTTTCGAACTGAATGAAGAGCTAATAAGTGATTTTTCAAAACAGACATCCTTTTCAATAAATAGACTTTCCGAAAATTTTTTACTCATCATTGTAAAGGATTTGAAAAGCATTTCGAAAGTACTCAGAAAACTTTATAAAACACAGGTTATCACCCCAAAATACATATTTTTCTCATTTTTCTCAATTTTTTTTTTTTTTTTTTTTTTTTTTTTTTTTTTTTTTTTTTTATTTTTTATGAAGACATGAGTTTTGATAAATCCCCACCCCCAACTGAAATACAGCACCGTCCTCGGTGCTCAGACCGGGATAAAAATGTATAAAAACTATGAATGTGATGCATGTTAGAGGAAGAGTTATACCAGTATGGCTGAGATTTGGTGATACCTGATGGTAGTGAGAGGAATTGTACCTGTATAGCCATAATAATATATGAAATATAATATTTATGCATGAGACTCAATGACTTCTAGGAATACCGGAATTGCCTTTCCGAAAGCGCTAAGTTTTATGTCTTCAGCCAGACACAACGGGGGTGAAATTCACCCCCAACTAAGTTGGAGCTCAGAGAGACTGACAGAAACATCAGTCTTCATATATTGGATCAATAAGATCTATCTCGAAGGTTTGAATAGATGACACGTCTAATTCTTGAAAATGTTTGAGACGCTGTCCATTGACCTGGAAGGTTGAATTATCCTTCGGATCCTCAACAGTTATAGCCCCATAGGGCTTGACTTCAGTAACAACAAATGGGCCTGACCATCGGGATTTTAATTTTCCAGGGAAGATGTGAAGTCTAGAATTATAAAGTAAGACCTTCTGTCCCTGGTGGAAATCCTTCCTAAGAATGCTCTTGTCATGTATCCATTTCATTTTATCTTTATACTTTTTTGACAAGGCATATGAATCATTTCTCAGTTCATCCAATTCATTGAGTTGTAAATTCCTCTCCTCTCCTGCTGCGTCTAAGTCGAAATTGAGTTTTTTGATCGCCCATAGGGCACGATGCTCAATCTCAACAGGGAGATGACAAGGTTTACCATAAACCAACCGGTATGGAGACATATTCAAGGGAGTTTTATAAGCTGTTCGGTAAGCCCATAGAGCATCTGAGAGGCGTGTAGACCAGTCTTTACGAGTTGTATTGACTGTCTTCTCCAGTATCTGCTTGATTTGCCGATTGGAGACCTCGACCTGACCGCTGGTCTGCGGATGGTAAGCAAGGGCAACCTTATGAGTTACACCGTACTTTTTCATTAACTTTTCAAAAACTCTATTGCAGAAATGGCTACCTCCATCACTTATAATGGCTTTGGGGGCTCCGAATCTTGTGAAAATGTACTCCCTCAAAAATCTCACCACAACTTGATGGTCATTGGTTCTTGTAGGAATTGCCTCAATCCACTTAGAGACATAATCCACAGCTAGGAGGATAAATTGGAAACCATTGGATATAGGAAAGGGCCCCATGAAATCAATACCCCACATATCGAATATCTCGTCGACTTGAATAGGGTTCAAGGGCATCATATTTCTCTGAGAAATTCTGCCAAGGTTTTGACAATTTGGGCAAGCCTTGCAGTAGATATGTGTTTCTCGAAACAGAGAAGGCCAGTAGAATCCACATTGTAGGATTTTCTCAGCCGTCTTTTTGGAACTAAAGTGACCACCACATGGTTGGTCATGACAAGAGGACAAGATGTTTAATTGCTGAGATTCAGGGACACAGAGACGAATAATCTGGTCAGGACAGTATTTATATAAATAAGGCTCGTCCCAAGAGTAATACTTAACTCTTGCCAGGAATTGATTTTTGTCCTGTTTTGACCAATGAGATGGTATTTCCTCTGTCACTAGGTAATTGACAATGTCAGCATACCATGGGGTGACGGAGATAGCGAACAGTTGTTCGTCAGGAAAAGTTTCGAGAATGGGCTGAGATTCAAAATTAGACTCTAAAGTCAGCCTTGATAAGTGATCAGCCACAACATTCTCAGTTCCTTTCTTGTCCCTGATCTCTAGATCGAATTCCTGTAATAGAAGGATCCATCTTATCAATCTCGGCTTCGTCTCCTTTTTTGACATTAGATATCTCAGAGCCGCATGATCCGTATAAACTATGACTTTAGTGGCCAATAAGTATGGTCTGAATTTATCCAGAGCAAAAACAACGGCCAGAAGCTCTTTTTCAGTAGTGGAGTAGTTTAACTGAGCCGAGTTTAAAGTCTTACTCGCATAGTATATCACATGCGGCATTTTGTTGACTCTTTGGCCCAAAACTGCTCCAAGAGCATAGTCGGATGCGTCACACATCACTTCAAAAGGTATGGTCCAATCAGGAGGGCGGATGATGGGCGCAGAAGTAAGCTCAGATTTAAGACGCTCGAATGCCTTTGCACAGTCAGCATTGAAGTCAAAAGGGCTATCCTTAGCCAGAAGACTACATAGGGGTCGAGCTATTTGGGAGAAATCCTTAATGAATCTCCTGTAGAATCCTCCATGTCCAAGAAAAGATCGAATATCACGCACAGATTTAGGAATTGGTAGGGTCGAGATAATATCAATCTTAGCTTTGTCGACCTCAATACCCTTGTCAGAAATGACATGTCCTAGTACGATTCCTTTCTTTACCATAAAGTGACATTTTTCCCAATTTAGGACAAGTCGCTTATCCTGACATCTTGCGAGTACCAGACTCAGATGTTGGAGACAGTCATCGAAAGAGGATCCAAAGACGGAGAAATCATCCATGAAAACTTCTAAGAACCGTTCGACCATGTCCGAAAATATACTCATCATACACCTTTGAAAAGTCGCAGGTGCATTGCAGAGGCCAAAAGGCATGCGACTGTAGGCAAAAGTGCCAAAGGGACAGGTGAACGTGGTCTTCTCATGGTCCTCGGGTGCAATGGGAATCTGATTATATCCCGAGTAACCATCTAGGAAACAATAGTAGGAATGACCTGCTAGACGTTCCAACATCTGATCAATGAATGGGAGAGGGAAATGGTCCTTCCGGGTGTTGGTATTGAGCCGTCTGTAGTCAATACAGACTCTCCATCCTTTCTTTAAGCGCTGAGTCACCATTTCTCCTTGATCATTTTCTACAACAGTGAATCCCGACTTCTTGGGTACAACATGGATTGGACTCACCCATTTGCTATCAGAGATGGGGTAAATGATACCCGCATCTAGCAATTTTAGAATTTCATCCCGTACTACTTCTTTTAGGACCGGATTTAACCTCCTCTGGTGCTCTCTAGACGTCTTAGAGTCGTCTTCAAGGTAAATGTGATGTTGACACACAGAAGGGTCTATCCCACGAATGTCATCAATGGTCCATCCTATGGCTGATTTGTGCTTCTTTAGCAACATAATTAGTCTCTCTTTTTGGGACGCAGATAGGGCAGAAGAAATGATGATAGGATAAGTCTCTTCAGGACCAAGATAAGCATAAGATAGTTCAGAGGGTAGAGGCTTAAGCTCGAGTTTCGGATCAGTGGAGCTTGATTCTTCCTCCTCTACCGAGATAGAGTTGACAGTAGTAGGATCTCTGATCATGGTTAGCAGAGGCTCGTACTCAACAATAGGAGGAAGAGTAGAAATCAGTGTAGTTGACTCTTGGATAGTATTATCCTCAAAAATTGCTGACTCTTGGAAGTCAGAATCAAAGTGCTCTTGGCACTGTTTCAAGATATCTTCGGTGGAGTCCTGAATTAGACTCTCAACGGCATACATTTCATCTGTCACATCGCGATCGGCATCCTGTCGCATAAGTCGAAAGATGTTAACTTCAGCCTTTAGGTTGCCGAAGGCAATTGACATATTCCCGTCCCTACACCCGATGTGTGCATTTGCGGTAGCAAGGAACGGTCGGCCTAGAATGACCGGGATCCGATTATCCTGACACGGTTCTGTGTCGAGGATGATGAAGTCTACAGGGTAGTAAAAGTCAGCTACTTTCACTAGGACATCTTCAATAATTCCTCGTGGAATTTTTATGGACTGGTCGGCCAGCTTCAGAGTGATTTTTGTTGGCTTCATATCCTTTAGGCCTAACTGCTGGTATACCGAAAATGGTATGAGATTCACACTAGCTCCTAAGTCCAACAAAGCTGTGCAACTAAAGTTATCACCGATTTCACACTGCACAGTAGGACTTCCCGGATCCTTATGCTTAATTACACTGTTGCGTTGGATGAACGCCGTAGCTTTTTCTGCCAAAAAGGCATCTTTGGGTACATGCGTACGCCGTTTGACAGTGCATAATTCTTTCAGGAATTTGGCATAGGAAGGGATCTGTTTGATAGCAGATAGGAAGGGGATATTGATTTGGACGTCTTTGAAAACGTCTAAGATCTCTGAAAATTGCTGATCTCTTTTGTCTTGGACAAGTCTGTCCGGGAAGGGAGGCTTAATCCGACAAATAGATTTGTCCTTCGCCTGATATCTCTGCACTGGGATTGTAGATTTTGGTGCAGGCTTCACAGCATTAGAGGTGGATTTTGAAATGTGTTCCTCTGTGCTCGGTTTAGGAATAGGAGCAGGAGATGGCTCTGACGGTTCTTTTACTCCCATATCCACAGTCTTTCCAGATCGGAGTGTGGTTACAGCTTGTACCTCTCCTTGGTAGTTTGGATTCTGTGATTGGGAACCGACCTCATAAACTGCACCCTTGACATTCCCTTTAGGATTTGCAATAGGTTGGCTAGGGAAGATGCCTTTGGCTTTCTCAGCTTCTAAATTCCCGAGACGCTGCTCTAGGCGCTGCATGGACTGGGTTTGCTGCACAATAAATTGTGATAAGAGGTCTTCTAGACCGGGTTTAGGAGCAGTTTGAGCAACAAGTTCACGATTTGAGCTCATAGGGGCAGAATAATTATAAGATTGAGGTGCAGTTTGACTTAACTGCAGATTCTGGGGATTCTGATTAGGTGCCTGTTGGCCAGAGTATTGTCCTTGCTGGAATGATCGATTTTGATTAGACGGGTATTGACTCGTCTGGTTCTGACTCTGTTGGTACTGTCCTTGTTGGTATTGTCCCTGTTGGTATTGCCTGTTGGGTTGATTAAACCCAGGAGGATATGTGCTCTGCGCAGGTCTTTGTTGTGGAGCAGACTGCTGCCTCCAGGAGAAGTTAGGATGATTTCTCGTATCAGGATGGTATGTTTGGCTATACGAGTTCTGGGTAGGTGGTTTAAAGGTATTAAACGCACAAACTTCTTCTTGGAGTGGAGGGGCACATCCGTCATTTAAAGGACAATTTTCAGTAGAGTGGGAGGGCTGTAAACAGATATTACAGGGTTCCATGAGGTTCTCTTGACCTATATTCATGACTGGGGCAGAATGGTGAACAGGCTTGTGTACAGACACAGCCAGGGCAGAGACTGACTTGGTCAACTCTTGAATGAGGGATTTGAGTTCAGGGTCAACCTTTGCTTCATTTCCCATATTAGTTTTCAGGACCGGAGTATTTCGACTGAAGTCATTGTCAATCGTCCAATGCTGGGAATTTTCACTTAATTCTCCCAAAAATTTGTACGCTTCAGTAGGAGTATTATGCATGAATTTTCCTTGGCACATGGACTCAACCATAGTGCGGGATTCATCAGTAAGTCCCTTGTAGAAAATGTGAACCAGACTGCCTTTGTCGATACTGTGATGTGGACACTTGGTCAGATGATCCTGGAATCGTTCCCATGCTTCATAAAATTTCTCATTGGACTTTTGTCGGAAGTCCTGTATGAGTTGTTTCATTTGATTAGTACGAGTCATTGGGTAAAATTTGGACATAAATTTTCCTACAAGTTCTTTCCAATTTGTGATAGAATCCGCAGGAAGAGAGTAAAGCCAGTCCGAGGCTCTATCCTTTAGAGAGAAAGGAAAAACTCTCAGTCTAACATTGTCATCATCAAGATTCTGATTTCTAAAGAGCAGGATGACATGTTGAAATTCCCTGATATGGGAGTAGGGGTCTTCTCTAGGGAGACCTCTAAAATTTGGCAGCATTTGAATAGTTTGCGGCCTGATCTCGAATTGTACCGCCGCAGTAGGTGGAAGAACAATGCATGATGGCGGGTTGGCTGAGATCGGCGCATACGTCTCGATGAGGGGACGTTCGTCTGCCATGACGATGAAGGTATTTTCTCTGGAAGAGTGGGGAGGAAAGGGGGAGGGGTGATGAATAGTGGAAGACTCCACTGTAAGAGAATGATTCTCAGATCGAATCAATCTACGATTGGATCTAGTCCAAGCGGGCATGTGCTGAAAGAGCAAGCCTCTAGAGTCGGTAAGAGGTGTATGAAACCAAATGAGCCTAGATGATGCACACAAAGCAACAGATATTCTTAACCTAAACAATCAGGATAGTATTATGAATTATCTTGTTAGTGTAGGGCTAGTGTAGATTATGACAGTGGGCGGACCACTGGTTTATCTTCAAATACCCGCCGGACTAACTTTTCACTCTGTAGGTTCTCACCAGGATACACTCTTCAAAGCAAATCCGCTAGTACTAACTCAAGTTGACTGCAAGATAATCCGAAGCCTAGACAGACGTGCGGCACATCGGCTGACTTAAATACGCCCCAGACTAACCGGATTTGTCAAGCGTGAAGATGAGTTTTCCCAGAAGAGGAGCTAGGGTTGGTTCGTGTTCCTAATCCGACACTAGCTAATCCGACAGACAATCAAGGAGGCCACTTACGAGCTCGGTATACTTGAGTAGTAGGGACCTATGGGTGTGTTAGATAACAGGGACCCGCACTCATGGACTTAATCGACTTGATCTTTGAAGGGGTCGCTTTGTGTGGAGTTTTCCTCGAACACCGATCTAAGTGGGCTCTATTCTTGATTGATTTTAATTCTTGGCTGTGGTTGCACAAAAGCTGGAATGACGAGGTGAGTGATGAAATCCCACCAGTTTCAAGTTAGAGCTGGGTTTGCTCTTTAATGTGTTTTATTACGGCCAAACCAAGCAGTTCCGATAATTTTTGCGAAAGCAAATAGACAATCGGCACAGTATTTTGCACAATGAGCAAGATCGCACTCAAGGCGAGGTATAGAAACTTACCTACCCGTTGGCTACGCACGGGGTTTCCTCCGTGAGATAGGGAGGGGTATCCAAATGGGCTTGGGCCCGACTCCACCTCTTTGAGCTTTCGCTCCCTACTCACTTGGTAAACGCAATCCGCAATCACGTTAGTCCACAATGGTCTATGGTATGTAATTGAAAGGTATACCGCCTTTGGGGTTTCACGAAACACGCAATGATTTAGGGCAGGTATTGTGAATTAGTTCCAATTAGGGTTTGAAATTCAACTTTAGCTATTCCCGAATTAGGATTCAGAAATATCTATTTTTGAATTACCCGGAGTTGGAAATCTTCCAATTTGAATCAAGTAACCAATGGTGATCTAACTAGAAATAGCAGAATTGAAATCTGACCCTAATATTTTTGGTATTTTGATTAGTTAATTATCTAGCAGTTATTCTAAAAGCAGAGAAAATAAAGTCCTAAGTTATTACAACTTTGCACTCGGCCGTCCGAGGCATTAAAATAATAAGTGGAAAATGTGAAAATAAAGTGGAAAGTTTCCGATCTGGATCGGATCTTGAAGATTAAGCAGCTTTCCGAATTCCTGTTCGTCTTTTTGCAATCCCGTCAACCGAGCGGCAACGGCGCCATTTGAAAATAAGGTTTTTTCCGCGTCGTTGGTTACGGAAACCCTAAAGTTCAACAATATTTGTAATTTCTCCGATTTGGTTAACTTAATCTGCAAAAATGCAGATTTGCACAGTGGCTCGTGTCGGATATCGTCCGCACTCGGGGTTAGGGCAAATTAAAGAACAATTTAAACGAAATCTGCTATAAAATGATGGAAGAGGTGCGAATGGTGAAGAAAATGGATAATTAAAAATTCCTTTTTGAATTTGATGAAAATCTACTAGAATAATGATCTAAGAATGAATAAAATGCATTAATTAATCAAAAATAGAATGTCAATTACAAGCCTTGAATCAATAACTATTGCAAACAATTAAATAAATTTAACTTAAAATAAAAGCAATTAAACGAGCTAGAGAGAGAAATTAGGTAGAGAGAGAAATTTAGAAACGAAGTTATTCTAGAGAGAGAAAGTAACTAAAAGAATTTTTAGAGATGGAAAAGTAAAGAGAGGCAGGGAAGGGATCTTACCACTGGAGAAGAGGTGCAAAATTAAGAGGAGTTGCTGGCTGTTAGTGTTGTGCAACAACAGTTGAAGGAGCTTGTGGGTTTGTGAACACCAGCAAATTGTGGAGCACAACAACTCGTATATGCACGTGGTGGAAGAGGCGCACTAGCACGAGGCTTGAGATTTACTGCCGTGTCTAATGAAGTAAGCAAAGGAGATGGAGGGCATGGATTCACGGTGGAAATCCACGTGGTGGTATTGCCCGACTAGTGTGGTCAACACGGCTGTTAAACCGTGAGAGTGCAGCAAGGGATGGGACTTCCACGTGGTGATGGTTACTGGGTTGTGAATACTTGCAGGTCGAGGAGATATCACATGGACGGGTGGTCGCAGCATGCACAACAGGTGGTGTAGCACCGTTTATAGTGGTGGAGGCGAGACACACTAGCAGATCTTAGCCCGTGGAGGAGCAAAAGGGTTGCTGGTGTAGCATGTGACGGTGGTAAGATGAAGGTGGGAAGGAACAACGTGCTTGGATGTTTCCACGGTGATGGTGAAGACTAGGGACGCACCTGCAAGTTGTAGGCGTAATGGCGGTTGCTGTGGCGTTGCTTGAAGGTGTTGCCGGTCCAGATGGAGGATCTAATGAGGTGAGATGCAGCTAGTGTGCATGGGGTTGGAAAGAGGAGAGCAACCCGTGGTTGCTGGTGTTGCTGTAAGACACACCAGCAGTAAAGAACGCCGGAGAATGCACGTACCAGAGAGACGATGCAGCGTTGAGAAGGTCGAGATCAAGCCGTTAGGTACTGGCTGTGGAGTTGAATGCCTACAATGGTGCACAGCAAAGTGGAGGACGGCTCAAGAGAGATTGGAGAGGTAGGGAATTAAGACGGTGATTGCTGTGGGGAAGATCACCGGAGTTGCAGGTCTGCAACTCCAGGAATGGATGTGGATTGCAAGGGATGAGGATGGAGGCTGGGATCCCGTTTCTGCAGGTGGAAGGGATGCTAGAGAAGGCAGCACAGGTGGTGACAACCGCCAGCAAGGAGAGGTAGTCGGAGAAGAGAACAGCAACCGGTGGTAGTTGTTTGGAGAACAGCCACAGTGAAGACAAGGGGGAGAGTTGTCAGCGGTTGTGCAGTAACGAGGAGGAGGAGGAGAAGAAAAAGAAGAAGAAGAAGAAGAAGAAGAAGAAGAAGAAGAAGGTGGTGAATGGTGGTTGCGATTCCGGCGAGCTTATCGCCGGAATTAATGGTGAGATGATGGATGTTGATCCAGTCCGGTGAAGAATGGAAATGGTGAAGAACAAGATGGTGGACAATGGCTTGGGGTAGGTTGCAGCAGGCTATTTCAAGTGTGAAATCGGTGGTGGAAAGCGCAAACCACTCCGTCTTTGGAACAATTCCGGCGAGCTTCTCGCCGGAATTAATGGTAGATCAACACTATTCACGGAGTGCGAAGAGGAGAGCAACCCGTGGTTGCTAGTGTTGTTGCCGGAATGGGATTGAGAAAGAGAGAGGGTGAAGGGAAAAAAAGGTTAAGAATTTTAGAGGGGGGAGAGAACCAAAGAAACCCAAGGTTTCTCTCTCTTTTATAGGATGGAGTAGTTTGTTGTGGGAGAGAGAAACGTGGGAAGGAAGTTGGGGATTGATGAGAAGTGGTCAAAGTTGACCACTTCTCCCATTGGCTTGAATGTGGGCTTGTGAGAGATGGGCTTTGGGCCATGAGGTTATTGGGTATGGGTCATGGGCATGGATAAGCGCCCCTTATGGGCCAAATGGATATGGGCCTCTTGTGAGGCCATGGGTTAGGGTGCGTTTGGCCGGTAGGGGAAAAAGTGGTAAATGAGCCCAAAACACCATGGGCTCTAGGACGGGTTACAAGGCCGTGGGCTTCCAATTTGCTTGTGGGCCACTTGGCCATGGGGGCTGTTAGATGATGGAACTATGATAATTGGATGAGATGAGGTGGTGGTTTGACTCGGTCCACAATTGGCGGACCGTAGGATCTGGAGAGATCCAACGGTCAGATGAATGATCTAACGGTCGAATTGAAGATCTAACGGTAGAAGAACTATGAGAGATGGAATAAAGCTAAAGGAGAGAAGATATAAGGTTAGATGATGGAGATCGGAGGGTTATGATGATCGATCTAAGGATCAGATGGTGAGATATAAGCAATTCGATCATGGAGAAGGGGATCGGATGGTAGATCTGGGGATCTAATGGTACGATGAGATGATCTACAGGTTAGATATTAGAGTCTAGAGAGATGGAGAGAGAATTAGGAGAGAGGAGAGAGAAAATAATACACAATAATGGCAAAAGAGCTGGCGGAGGGTCATGAACCCTGATCTTCAATGTAATCTTCCGTCGGCTTTACCAATTACGTAAGCCGTCATTTTATGTCAGTTGGTACGGCTTTGAATCACTTTAGCTCGTCTCTTGGTCTTCAGCTTTTCCTCTCTCTTGGTTCTTCATCTGGCTCTACGATCCTCTGACTTGACCCATACTTGGCCGGTATCTTCTTGTCATAGCTTGTTGACTCCTTAAGCTTTAATATTAGGCTTCTATGGTTGATCGTGGGCCCGCAAGTCTCTAAAATCGCCCGATCGGGTTTCCTGCGAGAGAAAAACACGTAATGAGACTTAATCAAAACAGCTTCATATCTAGACTATCCGAAATGCGTACATTTCATGCAAATAGTCGATTTTCGTTTAAAGATTGCGCTCTACGCATCGGAAGAAACTCTTACGTGAAAAAGTCGACGAAAAGACAAGTTTTACGTAGGAGAATGCGACATCGCTATAAGGATAATGGCTTAAAATAAGCACTTTTGAGCGAATATCAACGCACGGATGGAGCTAACTTTATTTCGACTGTCCCAAATTTTGTTCCAACTTTCAAATCTGTTAACACATTAGTAACGGAAGAGTTTGAGTCCAATTTTGAGGTCTGGTTGCGAAATAGTCACAAGTTATGGGCTTCAGACTGTAACACACAAACTCAGTCCAATTTGAGACGTTGACGCACGGTTGGAGCTAACTTGTTTCGACTGTCCCAAATTTTGTTCCAACACTTCAAATCTGCTGAAACATTAGTAATGGAAGAGTTTGAGTCCAATTAGGAGGTCTGGTTGCGAAACAGTCACAAGTTATTGGCTTCGGAATGTAACACACAAACTGAGTCCGATTTGAGACGTTGACGCACGGATGGAGCTAACTTGTTTCGACTGTCCCAAATCTTGTTCCAACACTTCAAATCTGCTGAAACATTAGTAATGGAAGAGTTTGAGTCCAATTATGAGGTCTGGTTGCGAAAAAGCCACAAGTTATAGGCTTCGGAATGTAACACACAAACTGAGTCCAATTTGAGACGTTGACGCACGGATGGAGCTAACTTGTTTCGACTGTCCCAAATCTTATTCCAACACTTTAAATCTGTTGAAACAATAGTAATGGAAGAGTTTGAGTCCAATTACAAGGTCTAGTTGCGAAAAAGTCACAAGTTATTGGCTTCGGAATGTAACACACAAACTGAGTCCAATTTTATACGTTGACGCACGGATGGAGCTAACTTGTTTCGACTGTCCCAAATTTTGTTCCAACACTTCAAATCTGTTAACACATTAGTAACGGAAGAGTTTGAGTCCAATTTTGAGGTCTGGTTGCGAAATAGTCACAAGTTATGGGCTTCAGACTGTAACACACAAACTGAGTCCAATTTGAGACGTTGACGCACGGATGGAGCTAACTTGTTTCGACTGTCCCAAATTTTGTTCCAACACTTCAATACTCTTGACACATTAGTAACGGAAGAGTTTGAGTCCAATTATGAGGTCTGGTTGCGAAATAGTCACAAGTTATGGGCTTCGGACTGTAACACACAAACTGAGTCCAATTTGAGACGTTGACGCACGGATGGAGCTAACTTGTTTCGACTGTCCCAAATCTTGTTCCAACACTTCAAATCTGCTGAAACATTAGTAATGGAAGAGTTTGAGTTCAATTACGAGTTCTGGTTGCGAA
Source organism: Euptelea pleiosperma (assembly GCA_035048495.1). NCBI lineage: Eukaryota > Viridiplantae > Streptophyta > Magnoliopsida > Ranunculales > Eupteleaceae > Euptelea > Euptelea pleiosperma. The sequence continues at coordinate 33,622 of JASUTR010000026.1, forward strand.
ACAGCCACAAGTTATTGGCTTCGGAATGTAACACACAAACTGAGTCCAATTTGAGACGTTGACGCACGGATGGAGCTAACTTGTTTCGACTTTCCCAAATCTTGTTCCAACACTTCAAATCTGCTGAAACATTAGTAATGGAAGAGTTTGAGTCCAATTAGGAGGTCTGGTTGCGAAAAAGTCACAAGTTATTGGCTTCGGAATCTAACACACAACCTGAGTCCAATTTGAGACGTTGACGTACGGATGGAGCTAACTTGTTTCGACTGTCCCAAATCTTTTTTCCAACACTTCAAATCTGCTGAAACATTAGTAATGGAAGAGTTTGAGTCCAATTAGGAGGTCTGGTTGCGAAAAAGTCACAACTTATAGGCTTCGGAATGTAACACACAAACTGAGTCCAATTTGAGACGTTGACGCACGGATGGAGCTAACTTGTTTCGACTGTCCCAATTCTTGTTCCAACACTTCAAATCTGCTGAAACATTAGTAATGGAAGAGTTTGAGTCCAATTATGAGGTCTGGTTGCGAAAAAGTCACAAGTTATAGGCTTCGGAATGTAACACACAAACTGAGTCCAATTTGAGACGTTGACGCACGGATGGAGCTAACTTGTTTCGACTGTCCCAAATCTTGTTCCAACACTCCAAATCTGTTGAAACAATAGTAATGGAAGAGTTTGAGTCCAATTAAAAGGTCTAGTTGCGAAAAAGTCACAAGTTATTGGCTTCGGAATGTAACACACAAACTGAGTCCAATTTGATACGTTGACGCACGGATGGAGCTAACTTGTTTCGACTGTCCCAAATTTTGTTCCAACACTTCAAATCTGTTGACACATTAGTAACGGAAGAGTTTGAGTCCAATTATGAGGTCTGGTTGCGAAATAGTCACAAGTTATGGGCTTCGGACTGTAACACACAAACTGAGTCCAATTTGAGACGTTGACGAACGGATGGAGCTAACTTGTTTCGACTGTCCCAAATCTTGTTCCAACACTTCAAATCTGCTGAAACATTAGTAATGGAAGAGTTTGAGTCCAATTACGAGGTCTGGTTGCGAAACAGTCACAAGTTATTGGCTTCGGAATGTAACACACAAACTGAGTCCAATTTGAGACGTTGATGCACGGATGGAGCTAACTTGTTTCGACTGTCCCAAATCTTGTTCCAACACTTCAAATCTGCTGAAACATTAGTAATGGAAGAGTTTGAGTCCAATTAGGAGGTCTGGTTGCGAAAAAGTCACAAGTTATAGGCTTCGGAATGTAACACACAAACTGAGTCCAATTTGAGACATTGACGCACGGATGGAGCTAACTTGTTTCGACTGTCCCAAATCTTGTTCCAACACTTCAAATCTGCTGAAACATTAGTAATGGAAGAGTTTGAGTCCAATTACGAGGTCTGGTTGCGAAACAGTCACAAGTTATTGGCTTCGGAATGTAACACACAAACTGAGTCCAATTTGAGACGTTGACGCACGGATGGAGCTAACTTGTTTCGACTGTCCCAAATCTTGTTCCAACACTTCAAATCTGCTGAAACATTAGTAATGGAAGAGTTTGAGTCCAATTAGGAGGTCTGGTTGCGAAAAAGTCACAAGTTATAGACTTCGGAATGTAACACACAAACTGAGTCCAATTTGAGACGTTGACGCACGGATGGAGCTAACTTGTTTCGACTGTCCCAAATCTTGTTCCAACACTTCAAATCTGTTGAAACATTAGTAATGGAAGAGTTTGAGTCCAATTAAGAGGTCTGGTTGCGAAAAAGTCACAAGTTATAGGCTTCGGAATGTAACACACAAACTGAGTCCAATTTGAGACGTTGACGCACGGATGGAGCTAACTTGTTTCGACTGTCCCAAATCTTGTTCCAACACTTCAAATCTGCTGAAACATTAGTAATGGAAGAGTTTGAGTCCAATTACGAGGTCTGGTTGCGAAACAGTCACAAGTTATTGGCTTCGGAATGTAACACACAAACTGAGTCCAATTTGAGACGTTGACGTACGGATGGAGCTAACTTGTTTCGACTGTCCCAAATCTTTTTTCCAACACTTCAAATCTGCTGAAACATTAGTAATGGAAGAGTTTGAGTCCAATTAGGAGGTCTGGTTGCGAAAAAGTCACAAGTTATAGGCTTCGGAATGTAACACACAAACTGAGTCCAATTTGAGACGTTGACGCACGGATGGAGCTAACTTGTTTCGACTGTCCCAAATCTTGTTCCAACACTTCAAATCTGCTGAAACATTAGTAATGGAAGAGTTTGAGTCCAATTATGAGGTCTGGTTGCGAAAAAGTCACAAGTTATAGGCTTCGGAATGTAACACACAAACTGAGTCCAATTTGAGACGTTGACGCACGGATGGAGCTAACTTGTTTCGACTGTCCCAAATCTTGTTCCAACACTCTAAATCTGTTGAAACAATAGTAATGGAAGAGTTTCAGTCCAATTAAAAGGTCTAGTTGCGAAAAAGTCACAAGTTATTGGCTTCGGAATGTAACACACAAACTGAGTCCAATTTGATACGTTGACGCACGGATGGAGCTAACTTGTTTCGACTGTCCCAAATTTTGTTCCAACACTTCAAATCTGTTGACACATTAGTAACGGAAGAGTTTGAGTCCAATTATGAGGTCTGGTTGCGAAATAGTCACAAGTTATGGGCTTCGGACTGTAACACACAAACTGAGTCCAATTTGAGACGTTGACGCACGGATGGAGCTAACTTGTTTCGACTGTCCCAAATCTTGTTCCAACACTTCAAATCTGCTGAAACATTAGTAATGGAAGAGTTTGAGTCCAATTATGAGGTCTGGTTGCGAAAAAGTCACAAGTTATAGGCTTCGGAATGTAACACACAAACTGAGTCCAATTTGAGACGTTGACGCACGGATGGAGCTAACTTGTTTCGACTGTCCCAAATCTTGTTCCAACACTTCAAATCTGCTGAAACATTAGTAATGGAAGAGTTTGAGTCCAATTAGGAGGTCTGGTTGCGAAAAAGCCACAAGTTATAGGCTTCGGAATGTAACACACAAACTGAGTCCAATTTGAGACGTTGACGCACGGATGGAGCTAACTTGTTTCGACTGTCCCAAATCTTGTTCCAACACTCCAAATCTGTTGAAACAATAGTAATGGAAGAGTTTGAGTCCAATTAAAAGGTCTAGTTGCGAAAAAGTCACAAGTTATTGGCTTCGGAATGTAACACACAAACTGAGTCCAATTTGATACGTTGACGCACGGATGGAGCTAACTTGTTTCGACTGTCCCAAATTTTGTTCCAACACTTCAAATCTGTTGACACATTAGTAACGGAAGAGTTTGAGTCCAATTATGAGGTCTGGTTGCGAAATAGTCACAAGTTATGGGCTTCGGACTGTAACACACAAACTGAGTCCAATTTGAGACGTTGACGCACGGATGGAGCTAACTTGTTTCGACTGTCCCAAATCTTGTTCCAACACTTCAAATCTGCTGAAACATTAGTAATGGAAGAGTTTGAGTCCAATTACGAGGTCTGGTTGCGAAACAGTCACAAGTTATTGGCTTCGGAATGTAACACACAAACTGAGTCCAATTTGAGACGTTGACGCACGGATGGAGCTAACTTGTTTCGACTGTCCCAAATCTTGTTCCAACACTTCAAATCTGCTGAAACATTAGTAATGGAAGAGTTTGAGTCCAATTAGGAGGTCTGGTTGCGAAAAAGTCACAAGTTATAGGCTTCGGAATGTAACACACAAACTGAGTCCAATTTGAGACGTTGACGCACGGATGGAGCTAACTTGTTTCGACTGTCCCAAATCTTGTTCCAACACTTCAAATCTGCTGAAACATTAGTAATGGAAGAGTTTGAGTCCAATTATGAGGTCTGGTTGCGAAAAAGTCACAAGTTATAGGCTTCGGAATGTAACACACAAACTGAGTCCAATTTGAGACGTTGACGCACGGATGGAGCTAACTTGTTTCGACTGTCCCAAATCTTGTTCCAACACTTCAAATCTGCTGAAACATTAGTAATGGAAGAGTTTGAGTCCAATTATGAGGTCTGGTTGCGAAAAAGTCACAAGTTATAGGCTTCGGAATGTAACACACAAACTGAGTCCAATTTGAGACGTTGACGCACGGATGGAGCTAACTTGTTTCGACTGTCCCAAATCTTGTTGCAACACTTCAAATCTGCTGAAACATTAGTAATGGAAGAGTTTGAGTCCAATTAGGAGGTCTGGTTGCGAAAAAGCCACAAGATATAGGCTTCGGAATGTAACACACAAACAGAGTCCAATTTGAGACGTTGACGCACGGATGGAGCTAACTTGTTTCGACTGTCCCAAATCTTGTTCCAACACTTCAAATCTGTTGAAACAATAGTAAGGGAAGAGTTTGAGTCCAATTACAAGGTCTAGTTGCGAAAAAGCCACAAGTTATTGGCTTCGGAATGTAACACACAAACTGAGTCCAATTTTATACGTTGACGCACGGATGGAGCTAAATTTATTTCGACTGTCCCAAATTTTGTTCCAACTTTCAAATCTGTTAACACATTAGTAACGGAAGAGTTTGAGTCCAATTTTGAGGTCTGGTTGCGAAATAGTCACAAGTTATGGGCTTCAGACTGTAACACACAAACTGAGTCCAATTTGAGACGTTGACGCACGGATGGAGCTAACTTGTTTCGACTGTCCCAAATCTTGTTCCAACACTTCAAATCTGCTGAAACATTAGTAATGGAAGAGTTTGAGTCCAATTATGAGGTCTGGTTGCGAAAAAGCCACAAGTTATAGGCTTCGGAATGTAACACACAAACTGAGTCCAATTTGAGACGTTGACGCACGGATGGAGCTAACTTGTTTCGACTGTCCCAAATCTTGTTCCAACACTTCAAATCTGTTGAAACAATAGTAATGGAAGAGTTTGAGTCCAATTACAAGGTCTAGTTGCGAAAAAGTCACAAGTTATTGGCTTCGGAATGTAACACACAAACTGAGTCCAATTTTATACGTTGACGCACGGATGGAGCTAACTTGTTTCGACTGTCCCAAATTTGTTCCAACACTTCAAATCTGTTAACACATTAGTAACGGAAGAGTTTGAGTCCAATTATGAGGTCTGGTTGCGAAACAGTCACAAGTTATTGGCTTCGGAATGTAACACACAAACTGAGTCCAATTTGAGACGTTGACGCACGGATGGAGCTAACTTGTTTCGACTGTCCCAAATCTTGTTCCAACACTTCAAATCTGCTGAAACATTAGTAATGGAAGAGTTTGAGTCCAATTATGAGGTCTGGTTGCGAAAAAGTCACAAGTTATAGGCTTCGGAATGTAACACACAAACTGAGTCCAATTTGAGACGTTGACGCACGGATGGAGCTAACTTGTTTCGACTGTCCCAAATCTTGTTCCAACACTTCAAATCTGTTGAAACAATAGTAATGGAAGAGTTTGAGTCCAATTAAGAGGTCTAGTTGCGAAAAAGTCACAAGTTATTGGCTTCGGAATGTAACACACAAACTGAGTCCAATTTGATACGTTGACGCACGGATGGAGCTAACTTGTTTCGACTGTCCCAAATTTGTTCCAACACTTCAAATCTGTTGACACATTAGTAACGGAAGAGTTTGAGTCCAATTATGAGGTCTGGTTGCGAAATAGTCACAAGTTATGGGCTTCGGACTGTAACACACAAACTGAGTCCAATTTGAGACGTTGACGCACGGATGGAGCTAACTTGTTTCGACTGTCCCAAATCTTGTTCCAACACTTCAAATCTGCTGAAACATTAGTAATGGAAGAGTTTGAGTCCAATTACGAGGTCTGGTTGCGAAACAGTCACAAGTTATTGGCTTCGGAATGTAACACACAAACTGAGTCCAATTTGAGACGTTGACGCACGGATGGAGCTAACTTGTTTCGACTGTCCCAAATCTTGTTCCAACACTTCAAATCTGCTGAAACATTAGTAATGGAAGAGTTTGAGTCCAATTAGGAGGTCTGGTTGCGAAAAAGTCACAAGTTATAGGCTTCGGAATGTAACACACAAACTGAGTCCAATTTGAGACGTTGACGCACGGATGGAGCTAACTTGTTTCGACTGTCCCAAATCTTGTTCCAACACTTCAAATCTGCTGAAACATTAGTAATGGAAGAGTTTGAGTCCAATTATGAGGTCTGGTTGCGAAAAAGTCACAAGTTATTGGCTTCGGAATGTAACACACAAACTGAGTCCAATTTGAGACGTTGACGCACGGATGGAGCTAACTTGTTTCGACTGTCCCAAATCTTGTTCCAACACTTCAAATCTGCTGAAACATTAGTAATGGAAGAGTTTGAGTCCAATTAGGAGGTCTGGTTGCGAAAAAGTCACAAGTTATTGGCTTCGGAATGTAACACACAAACTGAGTCCAATTTGAGACGTTGACGCACGGATGGAGCTAACTTGTTTCGACTGTCCCAAATCTTGTTCCAACACTTCAAATCTGCTGAAACATTAGTAATGGAAGAGTTTGAGTCCAATTATGAGGTCTGGTTGCGAAAAAGTCACAAGTTATTGGCTTCGGAATGTAACACACAAACTGAGTCCAATTTGAGACGTTGACGCACGGATGGAGCTAACTTGTTTCGACTGTCCCAAATCTTGTTCCAACACTTCAAATCTGCTGAAACATTAGTAATGGAAGAGTTTGAGTCCAATTATGAGGTCTGGTTGCGAAAAAGTCACAAGTTATAGGCTTCGGAATGTAACACACAAACTGAGTCCAATTTGAGACGTTGACGCACGGATGGAGCTAACTTGTTTCGACTGTCCCAAATCTTGTTCCAACACTTCAAATCTGCTGAAACATTAGTAATGGAAGAGTTTGAGTCCAATTAGGAGGTCTGGTTGCGAAAAAGTCACAAGTTATAGGCTTCGGAATGTAACACACAAACTGAGTCCAATTTGAGACGTTGACGCACGGATGGAGCTAACTTGTTTCGACTGTCCCAAATCTTGTTCCAACACTTCAAATCTGCTGAAACATTAGTAATGGAAGAGTTTGAGTCCAATTATGAGGTCTGGTTGCGAAAAAGTCACAAGTTATTGGCTTCGGAATGTAACACACAAACTGAGTCCAATTTGAGACGTTGACGCACGGATGGAGCTAACTTGTTTCGACTGTCCCAAATCTTGTTCCAACACTTCAAATCTGCTGAAACATTAGTAATGGAAGAGTTTGAGTCCAATTACGAGGTCTGGTTGCGAAACAGTCACAAGTTATTGGCTTCGGAATGTAACACACAAACTGAGTCCAATTTGAGACGTTGACGCACGGATGGAGCTAACTTGTTTCGACTGTCCCAAATCTTGTTCCAACACTTCAAATCTGCTGAAACATTAGTAATGGAAGAGTTTGAGTCCAATTAGGAGGTCTGGTTGCGAAAAAGTCACAAGTTATAGGCTTCGGAATGTAACACACAAACTGAGTCCAATTTGAGACGTTGACGCACGGATGGAGCTAACTTGTTTCGACTGTCCCAAATCTTGTTCCAACACTTCAAATCTGCTGAAACATTAGTAATGGAAGAGTTTGAGTCCAATTATGAGGTCTGGTTGCGAAAAAGTCACAAGTTATAGGCTTCGGAATGTAACACACAAACTGAGTCCAATTTGAGACGTTGACGCACGGATGGAGCTAACTTGTTTCGACTGTCCCAAATCTTGTTCCAACACTCAAATCTGTTGAAACAATAGTAATGGAAGAGTTTGAGTCCAATTAAAAGGTCTAGTTGCGAAAAAGTCACAAGTTATTGGCTTCGGAATGTAACACACAAACTGAGTCCAATTTGATACGTTGACGCACGGATGGAGCTAACTTGTTTCGACTGTCCCAAATTTTGTTCCAACACTTCAAATCTGTTGACACATTAGTAACGGAAGAGTTTGAGTCCAATTATGAGGTCTGGTTGCGAAATAGTCACAAGTTATGGGCTTCGGACTGTAACACACAAACTGAGTCCAATTTGAGACGTTGACGCACGGATGGAGCTAACTTGTTTCGACTGTCCCAAATCTTGTTCCAACACTTCAAATCTGCTGAAACATTAGTAATGGAAGAGTTTGAGTCCAATTATGAGGTCTGGTTGCGAAAAAGTCACAAGTTATAGGCTTCGGAATGTAACACACAAACTGAGTCCAATTTGAGACGTTGACGCACGGATGGAGCTAACTTGTTTCGACTGTCCCAAATCTTGTTCCAACACTTCAAATCTGCTGAAACATTAGTAATGGAAGAGTTTGAGTCCAATTAGGAGGTCTGGTTGCGAAAAAGCCACAAGTTATAGGCTTCGGAATGTAACACACAAACTGAGTCCAATTTGAGACGTTGACGCACGGATGGAGCTAACTTGTTTCGACTGTCCCAAATCTTGTTCCAACACTTCCAAATCTGTTGAAACAATAGTAATGGAAGAGTTTGAGTCCAATTAAAAGGTCTAGTTGCGAAAAAGTCACAAGTTATTGGCTTCGGAATGTAACACACAAACTGAGTCCAATTTGATACGTTGACGCACGGATGGAGCTAACTTGTTTCGACTGTCCCAAATTTTGTTCCAACACTTCAAATCTGTTGACACATTAGTAACGGAAGAGTTTGAGTCCAATTATGAGGTCTGGTTGCGAAATAGTCACAAGTTATGGGCTTCGGACTGTAACACACAAACTGAGTCCAATTTGAGACGTTGACGCACGGATGGAGCTAACTTGTTTCGACTGTCCCAAATCTTGTTCCAACACTTCAAATCTGCTGAAACATTAGTAATGGAAGAGTTTGAGTCCAATTACGAGGTCTGGTTGCGAAACAGTCACAAGTTATTGGCTTCGGAATGTAACACACAAACTGAGTCCAATTTGAGACGTTGACGCACGGATGGAGCTAACTTGTTTCGACTGTCCCAAATCTTGTTCCAACACTTCAAATCTGCTGAAACATTAGTAATGGAAGAGTTTGAGTCCAATTAGGAGGTCTGGTTGCGAAAAAGTCACAAGTTATAGGCTTCGGAATGTAACACACAAACTGAGTCCAATTTGAGACGTTGACGCACGGATGGAGCTAACTTGTTTCGACTGTCCCAAATCTTGTTCCAACACTTCAAATCTGCTGAAACATTAGTAATGGAAGAGTTTGAGTCCAATTATGAGGTCTGGTTGCGAAAAAGTCACAAGTTATAGGCTTCGGAATGTAACACACAAACTGAGTCCAATTTGAGACGTTGACGCACGGATGGAGCTAACTTGTTTCGACTGTCCCAAATCTTGTTCCAACACTTCAAATCTGCTGAAACATTAGTAATGGAAGAGTTTGAGTCCAATTAGGAGGTCTGGTTGCGAAAAAGTCCACAAGTTATAGGCTTCGGAATGTAACACACAAACTGAGTCCAATTTGAGACGTTGACGCACGGATGGAGCTAACTTGTTTCGACTGTCCCAAATCTTGTTCCAACACTTCAAATCTGCTGAAACATTAGTAATGGAAGAGTTTGAGTCCAATTATGAGGTCTGGTTGCGAAAAAGTCACAAGTTATAGGCTTCGGAATGTAACACACAAACTGAGTCCAATTTGAGACGTTGACGCACGGATGGAGCTAACTTGTTTCGACTGTCCCAAATCTTGTTCCAACACTTCAAATCTGCTGAAACATTAGTAATGGAAGAGTTTGAGTCCAATTAGGAGGTCTGGTTGCGAAAAAGTCACAAGATATAGGCTTCGGAATGTAACACACAAACTGAGTCCAATTTGAGACGTTGACGCACGGATGGAGCTAACTTGTTTCGACTGTCCCAAATCTTGTTCCAACACTTCAAATCTGTTGAAACAATAGTAAGGGAAGAGTTTGAGTCCAATTACAAGGTCTAGTTGCGAAAAAGCCACAAGTTATTGGCTTCGGAATGTAACACACAAACTGAGTCCAATTTTATACGTTGACGCACGGATGGAGCTAAATTTATTTCGACTGTCCCAAATTTTGTTCCAACTTTCAAATCTGTTAACACATTAGTAACGGAAGAGTTTGAGTCCAATTTTGAGGTCTGGTTGCGAAATAGTCACAAGTTATGGGCTTCAGACTGTAACACACAAACTGAGTCCAATTTGAGACGTTGACGCACGGATGGAGCTAACTTGTTTCGACTGTCCCAAATCTTGTTCCAACACTTCAAATCTGCTGAAACATTAGTAATGGAAGAGTTTGAGTCCAATTAGGAGGTCTGGTTGCGAAAAAGCCACAAGATATAGGCTTCGGAATGTAACACACAAACTGAGTCCAATTTGAGACGTTGACGCACGGATGGAGCTAACTTGTTTCGACTGTCCCAAATCTTGTTCCAACACTCCAAATCTGTTGAAACAATAGTAATGGAAGAGTTTGAGTCCAATTAAAAGGTCTAGTTGCGAAAAAGTCACAAGTTATTGGCTTCGGAATGTAACACACATACTGAGTCCAATTTGATACGTTGACGCACGGATGGAGCTAACTTGTTTCGACTGTCCCAAATTTTGTTCCAACACTTCAAATCTGTTAACACATTAGTAACGGAAGAGTTTGAGTCCAATTTTGAGGTCTGGTTGCGAAATAGTCACAAGTTATGGGCTTCAGACTGTAACACACAAACTGAGTCCAATTTGAGACGTTGACGCACGGATGGAGCTAACTTGTTTCGACTGTCCCAAATCTTGTTCCAACACTCCAAATCTGTTGAAACAATAGTAATGGAAGAGTTTGAGTCCAATTAAAAGGTCTAGTTGCGAAAAAGTCACAAGTTATTGGCTTCGGAATGTAACACACATACTGAGTCCAATTTGATACGTTGACGCACGGATGGAGCTAACTTGTTTCGACTGTCCCAAATTTTGTTCCAACACTTCAAATCTGTTAACACATTAGTAACGGAAGAGTTTGAGTCCAATTTTGAGGTCTGGTTGCGAAATAGTCACAAGTTATGGGCTTCAGACTGTAACACACAAACTGAGTCCAATTTGAGACGTTGACGCACGGATGGAGCTAACTTGTTTCGACTGTCCCAAATCTTGTTCCAACACTTCAAATCTGCTGAAACATTAGTAATGGAAGAGTTTGAGTCCAATTATGAGGTCTGGTTGCGAAAAAGCCACAAGTTATAGGCTTCGGAATGTAACACACAAACTGAGTCCAATTTGAGACGTTGACGCACGGATGGAGCTAACTTGTTTCGACTGTCCCAAATCTTGTTCCAACACTCTAAATCTGTTGAAACAATAGTAATGGAAGAGTTTCAGTCCAATTAAAAGGTCTAGTTGCGAAAAAAGTCACAAGTTATTGGCTTCGGAATGTAACACACAAACTGAGTCCAATTTGATACGTTGACGCACGGATGGAGCTAACTTGTTTCGACTGTCCCAAATTTTGTTCCAACACTTCAAATCTGTTGACACATTAGTAACGGAAGAGTTTGAGTCCAATTATGAGGTCTGGTTGCGAAATAGTCACAAGTTATGGGCTTCGGACTGTAACACACAAACTGAGTCCAATTTGAGACGTTGACGCACGGATGGAGCTAACTTGTTTCGACTGTCCCAAATCTTGTTCTAACACTTCAAATCTGCTGAAACATTAGTAATGGAAGAGTTTGAGTCCAATTAGAGGTCTGGTTGCGAAAAAGTCACAAGTTATAGGCTTCGGAATGTAACACACAAACTGAGTCCAATTTGAGACGTTGACGCACGGATGGAGCTAACTTGTTTCGACTGTCCCAAATCTTGTTCCAACACTTCAAATCTGCTGAAACATTAGTAATGGAAGAGTTTGAGTCCAATTAGGAGGTCTGGTTGCGAAAAAGCCACAAGATATAGGCTTCGGAATGTAACACACAAACTGAGTCCAATTTGAGACGTTGACGCACGGATGGAGCTAACTTGTTTCGACTGTCCCAAATCTTGTTCCAACACTCCAAATCTGTTGAAACAATAGTAATGGAAGAGTTTGAGTCCAATTAAAAGGTCTAGTTGCGAAAAAGTCACAAGTTATTGGCTTCGGAATGTAACACACATACTGAGTCCAATTTGATACGTTGACGCACGGATGGAGCTAACTTGTTTCGACTGTCCCAAATTTTGTTCCAACACTTCAAATCTGTTGACACATTAGTAACGGAAGAGTTTGAGTCCAATTATGAGGTCTGGTTGCGAAATAGTCACAAGTTATGGCTTCGGACTGTAACACACAAACTGAGTCCATTTGAGACGTTGACGCACGGATGGAGCTAACTTGTTTCGACTGTCCCAAATCTTGTTCCAACACTTCAAATCTGCTGAAACATTAGTAATGGAAGAGTTTGAGTCCAATTACGAGGTCTGGTTGCGAAACAGTCACAAGTTATTGGCTTCGGAATGTAACACACAAACTGAGTCCAATTTGAGACGTTGACGCACGGATGGAGCTAACTTGTTTCGACTGTCCCAAATCTTGTTCCAACACTTCAAATCTGCTGAAACATTAGTAATGGAAGAGTTTGAGTCCAATTATGAGTCTGGTTGCGAAAAAGTCACAAGTTATAGGCTTCGGAATGTAACACACAAACTGAGTCCCAATTTGAGACGTTGACGCACGGATGGAGCTAACTTGTTTCGACTGTCCCAAATCTTGTTCCAACACTTCAAATCTGCTGAAACATTAGTAATGGAAGAGTTTGAGTCCAATTACGAGGTCTGGTTGCGAAAAGTCACAAGTTATTGGCTTCGGAATGTAACACACAAACTGAGTCCAATTTGAGACGTTGACGCACGGATGGAGCTAACTTGTTTCGACTGTCCCAAATCTTTGTTCCAACACTTCAAATCTGCTGAAACATTAGTAATGGAAGAGTTTGAGTCCAATTAGAGGTCTGGTTGCGAAAAGCCACAAGTTATAGGCTCGGAATGTAACACACAAACTGAGTCCAATTTGAGACGTTGACGCACGGATGGAGCTAACTTGTTTCGACTGTCCCAAATCTTGTTCAACACTTCAAATCTGCTGAAACATTAGTAATGGAAGAGTTTGAGTCCAATTATGAGGTCTGGTTGCGAAAAAGTCACAAGTTATAGGGCTTCGGAATGTAACACACAAACTGAGTCCAATTTGAGACGTTACGCACGGATGGAGCTAACTTGTTTCGACTGTCCCAAATCTTGTTGCAACACTTCAAATCTGCTGAAACATTAGTAATGGGAAGAGTTTGAGTCCAATTAGAGTCTGGTTGCGAAAAGCCACAAGATATAGGCTTCGGAATGTAACACACAAACTGAGTCCAATTTGAGACGTTGACGCACGGATGGAGCTAACTTGTTTTCGCTGTCCCAAATCTTGTTCC
>JASUTR010000027.1:0-19166 GCA_035048495.1 Euptelea pleiosperma
AGCACAAGTTATAGGCTTCGAAATGTAACACACAAACTGAGTCCAATTTGAGACGTTGACGCACGGATGGAGTTAACTTGTTTCGACTGTCCCAAATCTTGTTCCAACATTTAAAATCTTTTGAAACAATAGAATGGAAGAGTTTGAGTCCAATTACGAGGTCTGGTTGCGCAAATGTCAAAGTTATAGGCTTCGGAATGTAACACACAAACTGAGTCCAATATGAGACGTTGACGCACGGATGGAGTTAACTTGTTTCGACTGTCCCAAATCTTGTTCCAACACTTAAAATTGTTCAAACAATAGTAATGGAAGAGTTTGAGTCCAATTACGAGGTCTGGTTGCGCAAAAGTCAAAGTTATAGGCTTCGGAATGTAACACACAAACTGAGTCCAATTGAGACGTTGACGCACGGATGGAGTTAACTTGTTTCGACTGTCCCAAATCTTGTTCCAACATTTAAAATCTTTTGAAACAATAGAAATGGAAGAGTTTGAGTCCAATTACGAGGTCTGGTTGCGCAAAAGTCAAAGTTATAGGCTTCGGAATGTAACACACAAACTGAGTCCAATTTGAGACGTTGACGCACGGATGGAGCTAACTTGTTTCGACTGTCCCAAATCTTGTTCCAACATTTAAAATCTTTTGAAACAATAGAAATGGAAGAGTTTGAGTCCAATTACGAGGTCTGGTTGCGCAAAAGTCACAAGTTATAGGCTTCGGAATGTAACACACAAACTGAGTCCAATTTGAGACGTTGACGCACGGATGGAGCTAACTTGTTTCGACTGTCCCAAATCTTGTTTCCAACACTTCAAATTGTTGAAACAATAGTGATGGAAGAGTTTGAGTCCAAATTACGAGGTCTGGTTGCGCAAAAGTCAGAAGTTATAGGCTTCGGAATGTAACACACAAACTGAGTCCAATTTGAGACGTTGACGCACGGATGGAGTTAACTTGTTTCGACTGTCCCAAATCTTGTTTCAACATTAAAATCTGTTGAAACAATAGTAATGGAAGAGTTTGAGTCCAATTACGAGGTCTGGTTGCGCAAAAGTCACAAGTTATAGGCTTCGGAATGTAACACACAAACTGAGTCCAATTTGAGACGTTGACGCACGGATGGAGTTAACTTGTTTCGACTGTCCCAAATCTTGTTCCAACATTTAAAATCTTTTGAAACAATAGAAATGGAAGAGTTTGAGTCCAATTACGAGGTCTGGTTGCGCAAAAGTCACAAGTTATAGGCTTCGGAATGTAACACACAAACTGAGTCCAATTTGAGACGTTGACGCACGGATGGAGCTAACTTGTTTCGACTGTCCCAAATCTTGTTCCAACACTTAAAATCTGTTCAAACAATAGTAATGGAAGAGTTTGAGTCCAATTACGAGGTCTGGTTGCGCAAAAGTCACAAGTTATAGGCTTCGGAATGTAACACACAAACTGAGTCCAATTTGAGACGTTGACGCACGGATGGAGTTAACTTGTTTCGACTGTCCCAAATCTTGTTCCAACATTTAAAATCTTTTGAAACAATAGAAATGGAAGAGTTTGAGTCCAATTACGAGGTCTGGTTGCGCAAATGTCAAAAGTTATAGCTTCGGAATGTAACACACAAACTGAGTCCAATTTGAGACGTTGACGCACGGATGGAGTTAACTTGTTTCGACTGTCCCAAATCTTGTTCCAACATTTAAAATCTTTTGAAACAATAGTAATGGAAGAGTTTGAGTCCAATTACGAGGTCTGGTTGCGCAAATGTCAAAAGTTATAGGCTTCGGAATGTAACACACAAACTGAGTCCAATTTGAGACGTTGACGCACGGATGGAGTTAACTTGTTTCGACTGTCCCAAATCTTGTTCCAACACTTAAAATCTGTTCAAACAATAGTAATGGAAGAGTTTGAGTCCAATTACGAGGTCTGGTTGCGCAAAAGTCACAAGTTATAGGCTTCGAAATGTAACACACAAACTGAGTCCAATTTGAGACGTTGACGCACGGATGGAGTTAACTTGTTTCGACTGTCCCAAATCTTGTTCCAACATTTAAAATCTTTTGAAACAATAGAAATGGAAGAGTTTGAGTCCAATTACGAGGTCTGGTTGCGCAAATGTCAAAAGTTATAGGCTTCGGAATGTAACACACAAACTGAGTCCAATTTGAGACGTTGACGCACGGATGGAGCTAACTTGTTTCGACTGTCCCAAATCTTGTTTCAACACTTCAAATATGTTGAAACGATAGTGATGGAAGAGTTTGAGTCCAATTACGAGGTCTGGTTGCGCAAAAGTCACAAGTTATAGGCTTCGGAATGTAACACACAAACTGAGTCCAATTTGAGACGTTGACGCACGGATGGAGTTAACTTGTTTCGACTGTCCCAAATCTTGTTCCAACACTTAAAATCTGTTCAAACAATAGTAATGGAAGAGTTTGAGTCCAATTACGAGGTCTGGTTGCGCAAAAGTCACAAGTTATAGGCTTCGGAATGTAACACACAAACTGAGTCTAATTAGAGACAGTTGACGCACGGATGGAGCTAACTTGTTTCGACTGTCCCAATCTTGTTCCAACACTTCAAATATGTTGAAACAATAGTGATGGAAGAGTTTGAGTCCAATTACGAGGTCTGGTTGCGCAAAAGTCAAAGTTATAGGCTTCGGAATGTAACACACAAACTGAGTCCAATTTGAGACGTTGACGCACGGATGGAGTTAACTTGTTTCGACTGTCCCAAATCTTGTTCCAACATTTAAAATCTTTTGAAACAATAGTAATGGAAGAGTTTGAGTCCAGTTACGAGGTCTGGTTGCGCAAATGTCAAAAGTTATAGCTTCGGAATGTAACACACAAACTGAGTCCAATTTGAGACGTTGACGCACGGATGGAGCTAACTTGTTTCGACTGTCCCAAATCTTGTTCAACACTTAAAATCTGTTGAAACAATAGTAATGGAAGAGTTTGAGTCCAATTACGAGGTCTGGTTGCGCAAAAGTCAAAGTTATAGGCTTCGGAATGTAACACACAAACTGAGTCCAATTTGAGACGTTGACGCACGGATGGAGCTAACTTGTTTCGACTGTCCCAAATCTTGTTCAACACTTCAAAATCTGTTGAAACAATAGTAATGGAAGAGTTTGAGTCCAATTACGAGGTCTGGTTGCGCAAAAGTCACAAGTTATAGGCTTCGGAATGTAACACACAAACTGAGTCCAATTTGAGACGTTGACGCACGGATGGAGTTAACTTGTTTCGACTGTCCCAAATCTTGTTCCAACATTTAAAATCTTTTGAAACAATAGAAATGGAAGAGTTTGAGTCCAATTACGAGGTCTGGTTGCGCAAATGTCAAAAGTTATAGGCTTCGGAATGTAACACACAAACTGAGTCCAATTTGAGACGTTGACGCACGGATGGAGCTAACTTGTTTCGACTATCACGAATCTTGTTCCAACACTTCAAATGTGTTGAAACAATAGTAATGGAAGAGTTCGAGTCCAATTACGAGGTCCGATTGCGAAAAAGTCACAAGTTATAGGCTTCGGAATGTAACACGCAAACTGAGTCCATTTAAAGACATTGACGCACGGATGGAGCTAACTTGTTTCGACTGTCCCGAATCTTGTTCCAACACTTCAAATGTGTTGAAACAATAGTGATGGAAGAGTTTGAGTCCAATTACGAGGTCTGGTTGCGCAAATGTCAAAAGTTATAAGCTTCGGAATGTAACACACAAACTGAGTCCAATTTGAGACGTTGACGCACGGATGGAGTTAACTTGTTTCGACTGTCCCAAATCTTGTTCCAACATTTAAAATCTTTTGAAACAATAGTAATGGAAGAGTTTGAGTCCAATTACGAGGTCTGGTTGCGCAAATGTCAAAAGTTATAAGCTTCGGAATGTAACACACAAACTGAGTCCAATTTGAGACGTTGACGCACGGATGGAGCTAACTTGTTTCGATTGTCCCAAATCTTGTTTCAACACTTCAAAATCTGTTGAAACAATAGTAATGGAAGAGTTTGAGTCCAATTACGAGGTCTGGTTGCGCAAAAGTCACAAGTTATAGGCTTCGAATGTAACACACAAACTGAGTCCAATTTGAGACGTTGACGCACGGATGGAGTTAACTTGTTTCGACTGTCCCAAATCTTGTTCCAACATTTAAAATCTTTTGAAACAATAGAAATGGAAGAGTTTGAGTCCAATTACGAGGTCTGGTTGCGCAAATGTCAAAAGTTATAGGCTTCGGAATGTAACACACAAACTGAGTCCAATTTGAGACGTTGACGCACGGATGGAGTTAACTTGTTTCGACTGTCCCAAATCTTGTTCCAACACTTAAAATCTGTTCAAACAATAGTAATGGAAGAGTTTGAGTCCAATTACGAGGTCTGGTTGCGCAAAAGTCACAAGTTATAGGCTTCGGAATGTAACACACAAACTGAGTCCAATTTGAGACGTTGACGCACGGATGGAGTTAACTTGTTTCGACTGTCCCAAATCTTGTTCCAACATTTAAAATCTTTTGAAACAATAGAAATGGAAGAGTTTGAGTCCAATTACGAGGTCTGGTTGCGCAAAAGTCAGAAGTTATAGGCTTCGGAATGTAACACACAAACTGAGTCTAATTTGAGACGTTGACGCACGGATGGAGTTAACTTGTTTCGACTGTCCCAAATCTTGTTCCAACACTTAAAATCTGTTCAAACAATAGTAATGGAAGAGTTTGAGTCCAATTACGAGGTCTGGTTGCGCAAAAGTCACAAGTTATAGGCTTCGGAATGTAACACACAAACTGAGTCCAATTTGAGACGTTGACGCACGGATGGAGTTAACTTGTTTCGACTGTCCCAAATCTTGTTCCAACATTTAAAATCTTTTGAAACAATAGAAATGGAAGAGTTTGAGTCCAATTACGAGGTCTGGTTGCGCAAATGTCAAAAGTTATAGGCTTCGGAATGTAACACACAAACTGAGTCCAATTTGAGACGTTGACGCACGGATGGAGTTAACTTGTTTCGACTGTCCCAAATCTTGTTCCAACATTTAAAATCTTTTGAAACAATAGTAATGGAAGAGTTTGAGTCCAATTACGAGGTCTGGTTGCGCAAATGTCAAAAGTTATAGGCTTCGGAATGTAACACACAAACTGAGTCCAATATGAGACGTTGACGCACGGATGGAGTTAACTTGTTTCGACTGTCCCAAATCTTGTTCCAACACTTAAAATCTGTTCAAACAATAGTAATGGAAGAGTTTGAGTCCAATTACGAGGTCTGGTTGCGCAAAAGTCACAAGTTATAGGCTTCGAATGTAACACACAAACTGAGTCCAATTTGAGACGTTGACGCACGGATGGAGTTAACTTGTTTCGACTGTCCCAAATCTTGTTCCAACATTTAAAATCTTTTGAAACAATAGTAATGGAAGAGTTTGAGTCCAATTACGAGGTCTGGTTGCGCAAATGTCAAAAGTTATAGGCTTCGGAATGTAACACACAAACTGAGTCCAATATGAGACGTTGACGCACGGATGGAGTTAACTTGTTTCGACTGTCCCAAATCTTGTTCCAACACTTAAAATCTGTTCAAACAATAGTAATGGAAGAGTTTGAGTCCAATTACGAGGTCTGGTTGCGCAAAAGTCACAAGTTATAGGCTTCGAAATGTAACACACAAACTGAGTCCAATTTGAGACGTTGACGCACGGATGGAGTTAACTTGTTTCGACTGTCCCAAATCTTGTTCCAACATTTAAAATCTTTTAAAACAATAGAAATGGAAGAGTTTGAGTCCAATTACGAGGTCAGGTTGCGCAAATGTCAAAAGTTATAGGCTTCGGAATGTAACACACAAACTGAGTCCAATTTGAGACGTTGACGCACGGATGGAGCTAACTTGTTTCGACTATCACGAATCTTGTTCCAACACTTCAAATGTGTTGAAACAATAGTAATGGAAGAGTTCGAGTCCAATTACGAGGTCCGGTTGCGAAAAAGTCACAAGTTATAGGCTTCGAAATCTAACACGCAAACTGAGTCCATTTAAAGAAATTGACGCACGGATGGAGCTAACTTGTTTCGACTGTCCCGAATCTTGTTCCAACACTTCAAATGTGTTGAAACAATAGTGATGGAAGAGTTTGAGTCCAATTACGAGGTCTGGTTGCGCAAATGTCAAAAGTTATAAGCTTCGGAATGTAACACACAAACTGAGTCCAATTTGAGACGTTGACGCACGGATGGAGTTAACTTGTTTCGACTGTCCCAAATCTTGTTCCAACATTTAAAATCTTTTGAAACAATAGTAATGGAAGAGTTTGAGTCCAATTACGAGGTCTGGTTGCGCAAAAGTCAGAAGTTATAGGCTTCGGAATGTAACACACAAACTGAGTCCAATTTGAGACGTTGACGCACGGATGGAGTTAACTTGTTTCGACTGTCCCAAATCTTGTTGCAACATTTAAAATCTTTTGAAACAATAGAAATGGAAGAGTTTGAGTCCAATTACGAGGTCTGGTTGCGCAAAAGTCACAAGTTATAGGCTTCGGAATGTAACACACAAACTGAGTCTAATTTGAGACGTTGACGCACGGATGGAGCTAACTTGTTTCGACTTTCCCAAATCTTGTTTCAACACTTCAAATATGTTGAAACGATAGTGATGGAAGAGTTTGAGTCAAATTACGAGGTCTGGTTGCGCAAAAGTCAGAAGTTATAGGCTTCGGAATGTAACACACAAACTGAGTCCAATTTGAGACGTTGACGCACGGATGGAGTTAACTTGTTTCGACTGTCCCAAATCTTGTTGCAACATTTAAAATCTTTTGAAACAATAGAAATGGAAGAGTTTGAGTCCAATTACGAGGTCTGGTTGCGCAAAAGTCACAAGTTATAGGCTTCGGAATGTAACACACAAACTGAGTCCAATTTGAGACGTTGACGCACGGATGGAGTTAACTTGTTTCGACTGTCCCAAATCTTGTTCCAACATTTAAAATCTTTTGAAACAATAGAAATGGAAGAGTTTGAGTCCAATTACGAGGTCTGGTTGCGCAAAAGTCACAAGTTATAGGCTTCGGAATGTAACACACAAACTGAGTCTAATTTGAGACGTTGACGCACGGATGGAGTTAACTTGTTTCGACTGTCCCAAATCTTGTTCCAACACTTAAAATCTGTTCAAACAATAGTAATGGAAGAGTTTGAGTCCAATTACGAGGTCTGGTTGCGCAAAAGTCACAAGTTATAGGCTTCGGAATGTAACACACAAACTGAGTCCAATTTGAGACGTTGACGCACGGATGGAGTTAACTTGTTTCGACTGTCCCAAATCTTGTTCCAACATTTAAAATCTTTTGAAACAATAGAAATGGAAGAGTTTGAGTCCAATTACGAGGTCTGGTTGCGCAAATGTCAAAAGTTATAGGCTTCGGAATGTAACACACAAACTGAGTCCAATTTGAGACGTTGACGCACGGATGGAGTTAACTTGTTTCGACTGTCCCAAATCTTGTTCCAACATTTAAAATCTTTTGAAACAATAGTAATGGAAGAGTTTGAGTCCAATTACGAGGTCTGGTTGCGCAAATGTCAAAAGTTATAGGCTTCGGAATGTAACACACAAACTGAGTCCAATATGAGACGTTGACGCACGGATGGAGTTAACTTGTTTCGACTGTCCCAAATCTTGTTCCAACACTTAAAATCTGTTCAAACAATAGTAATGGAAGAGTTTGAGTCCAATTACGAGGTCTGGTTGCGCAAAAGTCACAAGTTATAGGCTTCGAATGTAACACACAAACTGAGTCCAATTTGAGACGTTGACGCACGGATGGAGTTAACTTGTTTCGACTGTCCCAAATCTTGTTCCAACATTTAAAATCTTTTGAAACAATAGAAATGGAAGAGTTTGAGTCCAATTACGAGGTCTGGTTGCGCAAATGTCAAAAGTTATAGGCTTCGGAATGTAACACACAAACTGAGTCCAATTTGAGACGTTGACGCACGGATGGAGCTAACTTGTTTCGACTGTCCCAAATCTTGTTCCAACACTTAAAATCTGTTGAAACAATAGTAATGGAAGAGTTTGAGTCCAATTACGAGGTCTGGTTGCGCAAAAGTCACAAGTTATAGGCTTCGGAATGTAACACACAAACTGAGTCCAATTTGAGACGTTGACGCACGGATGGAGTTAACTTGTTTCGACTGTCCCAAATCTTGTTCCAACACTTAAAATCTTTTGAAACAATAGTAATGGAAGAGTTTGAGTCCAATTACGAGGTCTGGTTGCGCAAATGTCAAAAGTTATAGGCTTCGGAATGTAACACACAAACTGAGTCCAATTTGAGACGTTGACGCACGGATGGAGTTAACTTGTTTCGACTGTCCCAAATCTTGTTCCAACACTTAAAATCTGTTGAAACAATAGTAATGGAAGAGTTTGAGTCCAATTACGAGGTCTGGTTGCGCAAAAGTCAAAAGTTATAGGCTTCGGAATGTAACACACAAACTGAGTCCAATTTGAGACGTTGACGCACGGATGGAGTTAACTTGTTTCGACTGTCCCAAATCTTGTTCCAACACTTAAAATCTTTTGAAACAATAGTAATGGAAGAGTTTGAGTCCAATTACGAGGTCTGGTTGCGCAAAAGTCACAAGTTATAGGCTTCGGAATGTAACACACAAACTGAGTCCAATTTGAGACGTTGACGCACGGATGGAGTTAACTTGTTTCGACTGTCCCAAATCTTGTTCCAACATTTAAAATCTTTTGAAACAATAGAAATGGAAGAGTTTGAGTCCAATTACGAGGTCTGGTTGCGCAAAAGTCAAAAGTTATAGGCTTCGGAATGTAACACACAAACTGAGTCCAATTTGAGACGTTGACGCACGGATGGAGTTAACTTGTTTCGACTGTCCCAAATCTTGTTCCAACACTTAAAATCTGTTGAAACAATAGTAATGGAAGAGTTTGAGTCCAATTACGAGGTCTGGTTGCGCAAAAGTCACAAGTTATAGGCTTCGGAATGTAACACACAAACTGAGTCCAATTTGAGACGTTGACGCACGGATGGAGTTAACTTGTTTCGACTGTCCCAAATCTTGTTCCAACACTTAAAATCTTTTGAAACAATAGTAATGGAAGAGTTTGAGTCCAATTACGAGGTCTGGTTGCGCAAAAGTCACAAGTTATAGGCTTCGGAATGTAACACACAAACTGAGTCCAATTTGAGACGTTGACGCACGGATGGAGTTAACTTGTTTCGACTGTCCCAAATCTTGTTCCAACATTTAAAATCTTTTGAAACAATAGTAATGGAAGAGTTTGAGTCCAATTACGAGGTCTGGTTGCGCAAATGTCAAAAGTTATAGGCTTCGGAATGTAACACACAAACTGAGTCCAATTTGAGACGTTGACGCACGGATGGAGTTAACTTGTTTCGACTGTCCCAAATCTTGTTCCAACACTTAAAATCTGTTCAAACAATAGTAATGGAAGAGTTTGAGTCCAATTACGAGGTCTGGTTGCGCAAAAGTCACAAGTTATAGGCTTCGGAATGTAACACACAAACTGAGTCCAATTTGAGACGTTGACGCACGGATGGAGTTAACTTGTTTCGACTGTCCCAAATCTTGTTCCAACACTTAAAATCTTTTGAAACAATAGTAATGGAAGAGTTTGAGTCCAATTACGAGGTCTGGTTGCGCAAATGTCAAAAGTTATAGGCTTCGGAATGTAACACACAAACTGAGTCCAATTTGAGACGTTGACGCACGGATGGAGTTAACTTGTTTCGACTGTCCCAAATCTTGTTCCAACACTTAAAATCTGTTGAAACAATAGTAATGGAAGAGTTTGAGTCCAATTACGAGGTCTGGTTGCGCAAAAGTCACAAGTTATAGGCTTCGGAATGTAACACACAAACTGAGTCCAATTTGAGACGTTGACGCACGGATGGAGTTAACTTGTTTCGACTGTCCCAAATCTTGTTCCAACATTTAAAATCTTTTGAAACAATAGAAATGGAAGAGTTTGAGTCCAATTACGAGGTCTGGTTGCGCAAATGTCAAAAGTTATAGGCTTCGGAATGTAACACACAAACTGAGTCCAATTTGAGACGTTGACGCACGGATGGAGCTAACTTGTTTCGACTATCACGAATCTTGTTCCAACACTTCAAATGTGTTGAAACAATAGTAATGGAAGAGTTCGAGTCCAATTACGAGGTCCGGTTGCGAAAAAGTCACAAGTTATAGGCTTCGGAATGTAACACGCAAACTGAGTCCAATTAAAGACATTGACGCACGGATGGAGCTAACTTGTTTCGACTGTCCCGAATCTTGTTCCAACACTTCAAATGTGTTGAAACAATAGTGATGGAAGAGTTTGAGTCCAATTACGAGGTCTGGTTGCGCAAAAGTCACAAGTTATAGGCTTCGGAATGTAACACACAAACTGAGTCCAATTTGAGACGTTGACGCACGGATGGAGTTAACTTGTTTCGACTGTCCCAAATCTTGTTCCAACATTTAAAATCTTTTGAAACAATAGTAATGGAAGAGTTTGAGTCCAATTACGAGGTCTGGTTGCGCAAATGTCAAAAGTTATAGGCTTCGGAATGTAACACACAAACTGAGTCCAATTTGAGACGTTGACGCACGGATGGAGTTAACTTGTTTCGACTGTCCCAAATCTTGTTCCAACACTTAAAATCTGTTCAAACAATAGTAATGGAAGAGTTTGAGTCCAATTACGAGGTCTGGTTGCGCAAAAGTCACAAGTTATAGGCTTCGGAATGTAACACACAAACTGAGTCCAATTTGAGACGTTGACGCACGGATGGAGCTAACTTGTTTCGACTGTCCCAAATCTTGTTCCAACACTTCAAATCTGTTGAAACAATAGTAATGGAAGAGTTTGAGTCCAATTACGAGGTCTGGTTGCGCAAAAGTCACAAGTTATAGGCTTCGGAATGTAACACACAAACTGAGTCCAATTTGAGACGTTGACGCACGGATGGAGTTAACTTGTTTCGACTGTCCCAAATCTTGTTCCAACACTTAAAATCTGTTGAAACAATAGAAATGGAAGAGTTTGAGTCCAATTACGAGGTCTGGTTGCGCAAATGTCAAAAGTTATAGGCTTCGGAATGTAACACACAAACTGAGTCCAATTTGAGACGTTGACGCACGGATGGAGTTAACTTGTTTCGACTGTCCCAAATCTTGTTCCAACACTTAAAATCTGTTGAAACAATAGTAATGGAAGAGTTTGAGTCCAATTACGAGGTCTGGTTGCGCAAAAGTCACAAGTTATAGGCTTCGGAATGTAACACACAAACTGAGTCCAATTTGAGACGTTGACGCACGGATGGAGCTAACTTGTTTCGACTGTCCCAAATCTTGTTCCAACACTTAAAATCTGTTTAAACAATAGTAATGGAAGAGTTTGAGTCCAATTACGAGGTCTGGTTGCGCAAAAGTCACAAGTTATAGGCTTCGGAATGTAACACACAAACTGAGTCCAATTTGAGACGTTGACGCACGGATGGAGTTAACTTGTTTCGACTGTCCCAAATCTTGTTCCAACATTTAAAATCTTTTGAAACAATAGTAATGGAAGAGTTTGAGTCCAATTACGAGGTCTGGTTGCGCAAATGTCAAAAGTTATAGGCTTCGGAATGTAACACACAAACTGAGTCCAATTTGAGACGTTGACGCACGGATGGAGTTAACTTGTTTCGACTGTCCCAAATCTTGTTCCAACACTTAAAATCTGTTGAAACAATAGTAATGGAAGAGTTTGAGTCCAATTACGAGGTCTGGTTGCGCAAAAGTCACAAGTTATAGGCTTCGGAATGTAACACACAAACTGAGTCCAATTTGAGACGTTGACGCACGGATGGAGTTAACTTGTTTCGACTGTCCCAAATCTTGTTCCAACATTTAAAATCTTTTGAAACAATAGAAATGGAAGAGTTTGAGTCCAATTACGAGGTCTGGTTGCGCAAATGTCAAAAGTTATAGGCTTCGGAATGTAACACACAAACTGAGTCCAATTTGAGACGTTGACGCACGGATGGAGTTAACTTGTTTCGACTGTCCCAAATCTTGTTCCAACACTTAAAATCTGTTGAAACAATAGTAATGGAAGAGTTTGAGTCCAATTACGAGGTCTGGTTGCGCAAAAGTCACAAGTTATAGGCTTCGGAATGTAACACACAAACTGAGTCCAATTTGAGACGTTGACGCACGGATGGAGTTAACTTGTTTCGACTGTCCCAAATCTTGTTCCAACATTTAAAATCTTTTGAAACAATAGAAATGGAAGAGTTTGAGTCCAATTACGAGGTCTGGTTGCGCAAAAGTCAAAGTTATAGGCTTCGGAATGTAACACACAAACTGAGTCCAATTTGAGACGTTGACGCACGGATGGAGTTAACTTGTTTCGACTGTCCCAAATCTTGTTCCAACACTTAAAATCTGTTCAAACAATAGTAATGGAAGAGTTTGAGTCCAATTACGAGGTCTGGTTGCGCAAAAGTCACAAGTTATAGGCTTCGGAATGTAACACACAAACTGAGTCCAATTTGAGACGTTGACGCACGGATGGAGTTAACTTGTTTCGACTGTCCCAAATCTTGTTCCAACATTTAAAATCTTTTGAAACAATAGAAATGGAAGAGTTTGAGTCCAATTACGAGGTCTGGTTGCGCAAATGTCAAAAGTTATAGGCTTCGGAATGTAACACACAAACTGAGTCCAATTTGAGACGTTGACGCACGGATGGAGTTAACTTGTTTCGACTGTCCCAAATCTTGTTCCAACATTTAAAATCTTTTGAAACAATAGTAATGGAAGAGTTTGAGTCCAATTACGAGGTCTGGTTGCGCAAATGTCAAAAGTTATAGGCTTCGGAATGTAACACACAAACTGAGTCCAATTTGAGACGTTGACGCACGGATGGAGTTAACTTGTTTCGACTGTCCCAAATCTTGTTCCAACACTTAAAATCTGTTCAAACAATAGTAATGGAAGAGTTTGAGTCCAATTACGAGGTCTGGTTGCGCAAAAGTCACAAGTTATAGGCTTCGGAATGTAACACACAAACTGAGTCCAATTTGAGACGTTGACGCACGGATGGAGTTAACTTGTTTCGACTGTCCCAAATCTTGTTCCAACATTTAAAATCTTTTGAAACAATAGTAATGGAAGAGTTTGAGTCCAATTACGAGGTCTGGTTGCGCAAATGTCAAAAGTTATAGGCTTCGGAATGTAACACACAAACTGAGTCCAATATGAGACGTTGACGCACGGATGGAGTTAACTTGTTTCGACTGTCCCAAATCTTGTTCCAACACTTAAAATCTGTTGAAACAATAGTAATGGAAGAGTTTGAGTCCAATTACGAGGTCTGGTTGCGCAAAAGTCACAAGTTATAGGCTTCGGAAATGTAACACACAAACTGAGTCCAATTTGAGACGTTGACGCACGGATGGAGTTAACTTGTTTCGACTGTCCCAAATCTTGTTCCAACACTTTAAAATCTTTTGAAACAATAGAAATGGAAGAGTTTGAGTCCAATTACGAGGTCTGGTTGCGCAAATGTCAAAAGTTATAGGCTTCGGAATGTAACACACAAACTGAGTCCAATTTGAGACGTTGACGCACGGATGGAGTTAACTTGTTTCGACTGTCCCAAATCTTGTTCCAACACTTAAAATCTGTTGAAACAATAGTAATGGAAGAGTTTGAGTCCAATTACGAGGTCTGGTTGCGCAAAAGTCACAAGTTATAGGCTTCGGAATGTAACACACAAACTGAGTCCAATTTGAGACGTTGACGCACGGATGGAGCTAACTTGTTTCGACTGTCCCAAATCTTGTTCCAACACTTCAAATCTGTTGAAACAATAGTGATGGAAGAGTTTGAGTCCAATTACGAGGTCTGGTTGCGCAAAAGTCAAAAGTTATAGGCTTCGGAATGTAACACACAAACTGAGTCCAATTTGAGACGTTGACGCACGGATGGAGTTAACTTGTTTCGACTGTCCCAAATCTTGTTCCAACATTTAAAATCTTTTGAAACAATAGTAATGGAAGAGTTTGAGTCCAATTACGAGGTCTGGTTGCGCAAAAGTCACAAGTTATAGGCTTCGGAATGTAACACACAAACTGAGTCCAATTTGAGACGTTGACGCACGGATGGAGTTAACTTGTTTCGACTGTCCCAAATCTTGTTCCAACATTTAAAATCTTTTGAAACAATAGAAATGGAAGAGTTTGAGTCCAATTACGAGGTCTGGTTGCGCAAAAGTCACAAGTTATAGGCTTCGGAATGTAACACACAAACTGAGTCCAATTTGAGACGTTGACGCACGGATGGAGTTAACTTGTTTCGACTGTCCCAAATCTTGTTCCAACACTTAAAATCTGTTCAAACAATAGTAATGGAAGAGTTTGAGTCCAATTACGAGGTCTGGTTGCGCAAAAGTCACAAGTTATAGGCTTCGGAATGTAACACACAAACTGAGTCCAATTTGAGACGTTGACGCACGGATGGAGTTAACTTGTTTCGACTGTCCCAAATCTTGTTCCAACATTTAAAATCTTTTGAAACAATAGAAATGGAAGAGTTTGAGTCCAATTACGAGGTCTGGTTGCGCAAATGTCAAAAGTTATAGGCTTCGGAATGTAACACACAAACTGAGTCCAATTTGAGACGTTGACGCACGGATGGAGTTAACTTGTTTCGACTGTCCCAAATCTTGTTCCAACATTTAAAATCTTTTGAAACAATAGTAATGGAAGAGTTTGAGTCCAATTACGAGGTCTGGTTGCGCAAATGTCAAAAGTTATAGGCTTCGGAATGTAACACACAAACTGAGTCCAATATGAGACGTTGACGCACGGATGGAGTTAACTTGTTTCGACTGTCCCAAATCTTGTTCCAACACTTAAAATCTGTTCAAACAATAGTAATGGAAGAGTTTGAGTCCAATTACGAGGTCTGGTTGCGCAAAAGTCACAAGTTATAGGCTTCGAAATGTAACACACAAACTGAGTCCAATTTGAGACGTTGACGCACGGATGGAGTTAACTTGTTTCGACTGTCCCAAATCTTGTTCCAACATTTAAAATCTTTTGAAACAATAGTAATGGAAGAGTTTGAGTCCAATTACGAGGTCTGGTTGCGCAAATGTCAAAAGTTATAGGCTTCGGAATGTAACACACAAACTGAGTCCAATTTGAGACGTTGACGCACGGATGGAGTTAACTTGTTTCGACTGTCCCAAATCTTGTTCCAACACTTAAAATCTGTTCAAACAATAGTAATGGAAGAGTTTGAGTCCAATTACGAGGTCTGGTTGCGCAAAAGTCACAAGTTATAGGCTTCGAATGTAACACACAAACTGAGTCCAATTTGAGACGTTGACGCACGGATGGAGTTAACTTGTTTCGACTGTCCCAAATCTTGTTCCAACACTTTAAAATCTTTTAAACAATAGAAATGGAAGAGTTTGAGTCCAATTACGAGGTCTGGTTGCGCAAATGTCACAAGTTATAGGCTTCGGAATGTAACACACAAACTGAGTCCAATTTGAGACGTTGACGCACGGATGGAGTTAACTTGTTTCGACTGTCCCAAATCTTGTTCCAACACTTAAAATCTGTTGAAACAATAGTAATGGAAGAGTTCGAGTCCAATTACGAGGTCCTGGTTGCGAAAAAGTCACAAGTTATAGGCTTCGGAATGTAACACACAAACTGAGTCCAATTAAGAAATTGACGCACGGATGGAGCTAACTTGTTTCGACTGTCCCGAATCTTGTTCCAACACTTCAAATGTGTTGAAACAATAGTAATGGAAGAGTTTGAGTCCAATTACGAGGTCTGGTTGCGCAAATGTCAAAAGTTATAGGCTTCGGAATGTAACACACAAACTGAGTCCAATTTGAGACGTTGACGCACGGATGGAGTTAACTTGTTTCGACTGTCCCAAATCTTGTTCCAACATTTAAAATCTTTTGAAACAATAGTAATGGAAGAGTTTGAGTCCAATTACGAGGTCTGGTTGCGCAAAAGTCACAAGTTATAGGCTTCGGAATGTAACACACAAACTGAGTCCAATTTGAGACGTTGACGCACGGATGGAGTTAACTTGTTTCGACTGTCCCAAATCTTGTTGCAACATTTAAAATCTTTTGAAACAATAGAAATGGAAGAGTTTGAGTCCAATTACGAGGTCTGGTTGCGCAAAAGTCAGAAGTTATAGGCTTCGGAATGTAACACACAAACTGAGACTAATTTGAGACGTTGACGCACGGATGGAGTTAACTTGTTTCGACTGTCCCAAATCTTGTTCCAACACTTAAAATCTGTTCAAACAATAGTAATGGAAGAGTTTGAGTCCAATTACGAGGTCTGGTTGCGCAAAAGTCACAAGTTATAGGCTTCGGAATGTAACACACATACTGAGTCCAATTTGAGACGTTGACGCACGGATGGAGTTAACTTGTTTCGACTGTCCCAAATCTTGTTCCAACATTTAAAATCTTTTGAAACAATAGAAATGGAAGAGTTTGAGTCCAATTACGAGGTCTGGTTGCGCAAATGTCAAAAGTTATAGGCTTCGGAATGTAACACACAAACTGAGTCCAATTTGAGACGTTGACGCACGGATGGAGTTAACTTGTTTCGACTGTCCCAAATCTTGTTCCAACATTTAAAATCTTTTGAAACAATAGTAATGGAAGAGTTTGAGTCCAATTACGAGGTCTGGTTGCGCAAATGTCAAAAGTTATAGGCTTCGGAATGTAACACACAAACTGAGTCCAATATGAGACGTTGACGCACGGATGGAGTTAACTTGTTTCGACTGTCCCAAATCTTGTTCCAACACTTAAAATCTGTTGCAAACAATAGTAATGGAAGAGTTTGAGTCCAATTACGAGGTCTGGTTGCGCAAAAGTCACAAGTTATAGGCTTCGAAATGTAACACACAAACTGAGTCCAATTTGAGACGTTGACGCACGGATGGAGTTAACTTGTTTCGACTGTCCCAAATCTTGTTCCAACATTTAAAATCTTTTGAAACAATAGTAATGGAAGAGTTTGAGTCCAATTACGAGGTCTGGTTGCGCAAATGTCAAAAGTTATAGGCTTCGGAATGTAACACACAAACTGAGTCCAATATGAGACGTTGACGCACGGATGGAGTTAACTTGTTTCGACTGTCCCAAATCTTGTTCAACACTTAAAATCTGTTCAAACAATAGTAATGGAAGAGTTTGAGTCCAATTACGAGGTCTGGTTGCGCAAAAGTCACAAGTTATAGGCTTCGAAATGTAACACACAAACTGAGTCCAATTTGAGACGTTGACGCACGGATGGAGTTAACTTGTTTCGACTGTCCCAAATCTTGTTCCAACATTTAAAATCTTTTAAAACAATAGAAATGGAAGAGTTTGAGTCCAATTACGAGGTCAGGTTGCGCAAATGTCAAAAGTTATAGGCTTCGGAATGTAACACACAAACTGAGTCCAATTTGAGACGTTGACGCACGGATGGAGCTAACTTGTTTCGACTATCACGAATCTTGTTCCAACACTTCAAATGTGTTGAAACAATAGTAATGGAAGAGTTCGAGTCCAATTACGAGGTCCGGTTGCGAAAAAGTCACAAGTTATAGGCTTCGAAATGTAACACGCAAACTGAGTCCAATTAAAGACATTGACGCACGGATGGAGCTAACTTGTTTCGACTGTCCCGAATCTTGTTCCAACACTTCAAATGTGTTTGAAACAATAGTGATGGAAGAGTTTGAGTCCAATTACGAGGTCTGGTTGCGCAAATGTCAAAAGTTATAAGCTTCGGAATGTAACACACAAACTGAGTCCAATTTGAGACGTTGACGCACGGATGGAGTTAACTTGTTTCGACTGTCCCAAATCTTGTTCCAACATTTAAAATCTTTTGAAACAATAGTAATGGAAGAGTTTGAGTCCAATTACGAGGTCTGGTTGCGCAAAAGTCACAAGTTATAGGCTTCGGAATGTAACACACAAACTGAGTCTAATTTGAGACGTTGACGCACGGATGGAGCTAACTTGTTTCGACTTTCCCAAATCTTGTTTCAACACTTCAAATATGTTGAAACGATAGTGATGGAAGAGTTTGAGTCAAATTACGAGGTCTGGTTGCGCAAAAGTCAGAAGTTATAGGCTTCGGAATGTAACACACAAACTGAGTCCAATTTGAGACGTTGACGCACGGATGGAGTTAACTTGTTTCGACTGTCCCAAATCTTGTTCCAACATTTAAAATCTTTTGAAACAATAGAAATGGAAGAGTTTGAGTCCAATTACGAGGTCTGGTTGCGCAAATGTCACAAGTTATAGGCTTCGGAATGTAACACACAAACTGAGTCCAATTGAGACGTTGACGCACGGATGGAGCTAACTTGTTTCGACTGTCCCAAATCTTGTTTCAACACTTCAAATATGTTGAAACAATAGTGATGGAAGAGTTTGAGTCAATTACGAGGTCTGGTTGCGCAAAAGTCAGAAGTTATAGGCTTCGGAATGTAACACACAACTGAGTCCAATTTGAGACGTTGACGCACGGATGGAGTTAACTTGTTTCGACTGTCCCAAATCTTGTTCCAACATTTAAAATCTTTTGAAACAATAGTAATGGAAGAGTTTGAGTCCAATTACGAGGTCTGGTTTGCGCAAAAGTCAGAAGTTATAGGCTCGGAATGTAACACACAACCTGAGTCCAATTTGAGACGTTGACGCACGGATGGAGTTAACTTGTTTCGACTGTCCCAAATCTTATTCCAACACTTAAAATCTGTTCAAACAATAGTAATGGAGAGTTTGAGTCCAATTACGAGGTCTGGTTGCGCAAAGTCACAAGTTATAGGCTTCGAAATGTAACACACAAACTGAGTCCAATTTGAGACGTTGACGCACGGATGGAGTTAACTTGTTTCGACTGTCCCAAATCTTTTCCA
The DNA here is from genome assembly GCA_035048495.1 of Euptelea pleiosperma. Taxonomy (NCBI): domain Eukaryota; kingdom Viridiplantae; phylum Streptophyta; class Magnoliopsida; order Ranunculales; family Eupteleaceae; genus Euptelea; species Euptelea pleiosperma. The sequence continues at coordinate 19,028 of JASUTR010000027.1, forward strand.
ACATTTAAAATCTTTTGAAACAATAGTAATGGAAGAGTTTGAGTCCAATTACGAGGTCTGGTTGCTCAATTGTCAAAAGTTATAGCTTCGGAATGTAACACAGAAACTGAGTCCAATATGAGACGTTTGACGCACGGAT